>SKCR01018217.1:0-20407 GCA_019454045.1 Zanthoxylum bungeanum | reverse complement strand
CTAATACTACGTTCTTACCAATTTATGAGACAAGGTTGGCTTCTAGCAAAACGCCATGCCTACCCAATTCTCCAGGAATATTCTTACTGGAATATATAATCTATGTCAGGCGTAGTATACATAGTATTGCGTATCTCGTGATCCAGTATCTGATGTCACATGCAAGGCCTGGGGCTAGAATAGTGTCTGCCCCGTACGAAGCATATATCGGATCACAAGCAACTAGTCTCTTTATTATCGGCTAATCATGACCTAGTCATATTATCCCGACGGTTGCAACCTTTTAGAGAACCAGTTCTGTATCCCTGTGTGACCATCATCTCCATATGACTGAAGTGATACTTCCGTCTTGACATCACACCCAATACACTACGATTCTCAATAAACCCATAAGAAGTGTACACAGAACCTGTTAAAGTCCTGGATGACCAAAACTAAAGCTTATTGATTGTCGCAAGTACTAGCGATGCAAGTCTCAGGTTAAGACCAAATACACCTACCCTGATACGGACTCCCATAGACACATAGTCATACTACCAATGGGATTTCGTGGGGTCTATCTAGAGCGAAGCTGTTTTCCGTACCATCGGTAAAACACAACCTCCTACCACACTTGCATAAGTATCCAATACTTAAATATATGAGAACTATACTGTTATGCTTCCATAACACGCATAATTGCGATACTAGTCTATTCCGCATTATCGATGTCCAGTCTCGATAATACTACGACTAGGGATATTTAATGATTAAACCGTCGTGGATTGATACTGTCTCATATCATCTCAATCCGGAACTAATCATAAGGACTTTCATCAATCACACATTTAAGTAATCTAATTACGAAATGATAAAAGGCAATTTCCATTGCTACATAATTAATTTGTACAAAAACACAATGTCTTTTTACAAATAGTGACGCTATGGGTCATAACTGTCTAACATTCCCGAACTGTGTAAAGATATGGCTTTATTCCCCTGGGCTTTGTTCCCAAACTGTGTTGAGATATGGCTTTATTCCCCTAGGCTGTATTCCCGAGTTGTGTTGAAAGTGGGCTTTATTCCTCTAGGCTTTGTCCCGAACTGTGTTAAGATAGGGCTTTATTCCCCTAGGCTTTTTTCCCGAACTATGTAAAGATATGGCTTTATTCCCCTGGCCTTTGTTCCCGAACTGTGTCAAGATAGGGCTTTATTCCTGAACTGTGTCAAGATAGGGCTTCATTCCCGTGGGCTTTGTTCCCGAACTGTGTTAAGATAGGGCTTTATTGACCGGTGCTTACACACGCGTATAACGCAAGCGCACGTATCGTTCAAGTAGTATAAAAATATCGATCCCACGAGGACTTAATATCTAATCTATTAATTTTATGAGGTCAAATGATTACTAGTATCTAACAGGTTGTTTGATTATTTGAAATGGTGACGATTCTAAATTTAAAAACAAGTAAATAAAATTGTTCGAAAGTAGGTTTTAAGAAAATTCAATATTAAAAACTATCTAGGGTTGTGATTTCTTCCAATATCATTTTAAAGATAAGGTGGTTATCTTAAAGTTGGGTAATATATTGATTTATTAACCTGGAACACTAAATTATGTGTAAGCCTCTGTCGATGGTCAAACACAAATACCCAGTTTAAACCAATTGAACCATATGTCTATGTCAACCAGATTATCTGGATTCATTAAGTTTAAGTTCCAATTATGGCTACCCCCGCCCGACAGGTATATGTCTATCCTGTAAGGAAATCTATTAAAGGGTTATCTATCCTCAAGGAAGATTGGACTATTGAGTCTAAGGTCTTAAACTTAAAATCCCTATGTCTAGTTCTTTTTAAGTTTCCCAGTTCAATTTTATTAATGGCCAGTTAATGAAAAAGCATTAAGATTAAGACTCAATAAATAAATCTTTATATTACCCAAGCTATAATCTAACCCCTTATAAACCGGTGATATTGGATTTCATCACAACCCCAGATAACTGGCTTAGTTACGACACATATTTACGAGTAGTAAAAAAAACTAAAATAAAATAAAAGACATAAAGTAAAATACTGAAAATTAAATACTGAAAAGTAAATGCCGAAAGTAAATGCTGAAATTAAATATTGAAAATTAAATGCTGAAAGTAAATTACTGAAAGTAAATTGCTGAAAGTAAATTGCTGAAAAGTAAATTGCTGAAAAGTAAATTGCTGAAAGTAAATTACTGAAAATTAAAAACTGAAAATTAAAGAAAGAAAAGTACTGTGCGTAAAAGTAAATTGCGGAAAGTAAAACTGAAAAGTAAAGATAAGAAAGTGCGAAAGTGGAAATTAATTACTGAAAGCTGTAAATAAACAAACAAGATACAATCTTCTTAGTATTCTTAAGGAATTCCTTAGAAGAAAGTATGAATTTTACAAATGAAATGGCTTGGTATTTATAGGCAAAATTTTACCTCCATCACATCATCCACCAAATCAATTATTAATTGCTCCACTAATTGCTCCACCAAATCCATTATTAATTGCTCCACTAATCTCTTATCATGTTTGGTGATGATTTGATAATTTTTATTATTTATTTATTAATTTATTTTTTTGCTTTGAAAATGATTGAAAGTGACTTTAATAATTATACACAACACACTTCTGTATGATTTATCAATTATGGGTATGAAATCATCAGAATTCGAAATTATTTTGTCTTTCAAAGCTGTAGATCTTTGGTCTTCTTTAATCTGGAACTTGAATCAGCTCAATCCGATATGGAAGTAAACAGTTATGCCCAAACTACGACAGATGCGCAAAACTGGAATTTCCAAAACTGCACTTCGTCAAAAACGCCCTTTCAAGTTTCCAATCTCCAAAATTAAAATATCAAGTCCAATAATTGCCCTTATTTGACCCATATTTCGTCCTAAATGATTTCATTGAGATCCGATATTATTTTATCTGCAAAATAAACTAAAACACATCAAAACGTTCATCAAACCCGAGAAACTAAACAAAATATTAAGTTAAAGGGGCGGTAAATATTGATATATTTTCCGCTCATCACACCCCAAACCTAACATTTTGCTAGTCCTCAAGCAAAACAACAAAATAAAATACAAGAAACAATTAAAATTAAACTAAGCCACTTTCGTAGGGATCACGGTTGCATTTAGCATATGCAACAAGCCTTTAAACCCCTAGGTGTCTCTAGTGGACGAGTTATAGTCTCGTGAGGGCTTACAACAACGATACCACAAACGTTTTACAAAAGTACAAAGGTAGTGAAACTAATGCACACAAAAGCAAAAGACAAGAGAAAAGAGAATAAAGAAGTTAGTGACTAATCAGGTGAAACTACTACTCCAAATCAATAGTTGTTTTGTTTCATTCTAAATTACCGAATAAGTAAATTCTCCGATTATTTTTACCATTTTCCATATACACACGATCAAAATATTAATCAACTCATTTTTGCCCACAACAGTCATAAGTGCAGTTGATAAGAGAGTAATATTTTTGTTCTAAAGTTCTATCAGATTTCACACCTTTTTGTAGCAATGAAATAATTTTTCTGAATTTTTTTTTTCATTGATTTTTTTGTTTCTAATTTTTATTTATATACAATATCTTCCGTCTATGTAGCGAGCTTTGGGTTGGTGACTCCCAAACCAGTTGGCTTTAGGGCACCATGTGTTAAGAACACCCTACGAAATTAATTACTCAGACTTCAGATATATATATTTTTGCAGCATCTTTGATCCATGTAACGAGCTTTGGGGCAGTGACTCCTAAACCAGTTGGCTTTAGGGCACTAGGTGTTAAAACACCCTTACATACTTAATAACCTGCACCTCAGATTTTATTCTTTTTTTTTTACTCCATCACTTTTTGAGATGCTTTCTCCAATTAAACTAGAGCACTAAATATTATAAACTTTTCAATTACAACTCATGTCTGTATGCTACTATGCATGTTGATAATACCTGCCAACTGAGCATATGAAGATCCATTTTAGTCAGTATTATGGAGAATTCACAAATTAAATAATTCAAAATGAAATAAACAAAAATTAACTTGTTCCGAAATAGGTTTGAGATACGTCTCAGGAGTGGAAACTCCTTACTCAGCTATCTCTTACCAATTTCATCTTTTTAGTACAAATAAAAACACAAAACAAAAATATTTTGGTAATTTTTGAAAAATTTTCAATTTTTTTTTTTTGTATTTTTCGAAAAGTTTTGGACTAAAAATAAAAACAACACACAAACTAAAAACAAGGTACTAATCAACTAATTCCCTCCCCCAAACTTAAATGAGACATTGTCCCCATGTCTTAAACAGTAGAAGAAGAGTTTAGAAGGTAGTACCTGGTTAGCTGAAATTCTACAAGAAATTAAAGGTTAAAATCGAGATTAACACGACGCCTCTTACCACGATCTTCCTTGGACCAATTTATCTTTGAAAGGATAGGGTCAACTCGTGGTTCATAGGCTAAGAGTTGATCAATTAGATCTGGAGCAGTTCTGGCAGTAAAGAGGAGTTCTTTCAAAGGTTTTGACACGAACCCATTTCTCCGGGCATCATCAAGAAACACATAAAGAAAATCATAAAATCCATCAACGTTAAACAGTCCAAACGGTTTCTGGTGTATGTTCAGGTTCGCCCAAGATAGCACAATTAAAATTTCCTCCAATGTACCCAAGCCATCTGGCAAAGCAATAAAAGCATCAGCACGGTTAATCATTTCTACCAAACGTTCAGACATACCTGGCACGATCAGTTCCTCTCCGTTTGATGGTTCAATAAGATTTGCTTCTGCCAAGGGTTTTGGGATGATTCCCAAAACGTGACTGCCTCCTTCTTGTACGGCCTTTGAAACGATCCCCCTAAGTCCAAGATTGCCTCCGTCATATATTAAGTGCATATTTCTTACAGCTAAGACTCGACCCAACTCTTGTGCTGCTTCTACGTATTGTGGCTTAACACCAACACTACTACCGCAAAACACACATAGTGTTTTCAACTCGTCTTTTTGAAGTGGCTTCCATTTTTTTATGTATTTCTTTCTCAACTCTGGATGCCTTCAAAACTGCAATGACGGAAAAATTTATAGTACCTGAAAAG
The DNA here is from genome assembly GCA_019454045.1 of Zanthoxylum bungeanum. Classification (NCBI taxonomy): domain Eukaryota; kingdom Viridiplantae; phylum Streptophyta; class Magnoliopsida; order Sapindales; family Rutaceae; genus Zanthoxylum; species Zanthoxylum bungeanum. The sequence continues at coordinate 15,308 of SKCR01018217.1, read as the reverse complement.
AGTGAGTAAAAATAGCACAAGTATCTTCCAGAGGACGATTAGTAGCGAAATAATATCGTGATAGTAAAAAAGGTCTGGATCCTGTTGGAGAAAATTAAAAGAAAACAACAAAACAAATCACAATTATTAAGAAAAGACAAAGAGATATAATATTTACAAGAAAAGTAACGGCTTGATTGACGTCTATGCATCAGGGATAAGCTTCCCATCCAATTTTCTTATAAACTGGCAAACAAGGTCTTTTTGAGTCAGATTCCCAAGACTTAATTATTGTCTTTCTTTTTAGAATTGTGTATGTAATTTGCGAATGGCTATGTGAACATATCCACTAGGATGCGTCTCAAGAGTTAAAGATATATCATCTAAAGACTCCTTACTCAAGCCATCCCTAATGAATTTAATTTTGTCTTCGCAATTATTAGACACCATTCCTAAAGAACGACAACGAGTATTGCAATTCCAGCGTGCACATTTGTAACAAACACCCATTTGTTTAGCTCTACGTTTCTTTGCATATGTGCTTCTTCAAAACTAGTAGATGTGAAATAAAAGAGTCAGAAGACTTACCTGCCAATCAGACTCTTGATTCAATTACCCAACAAATGTCATTAGGAATACCTTTGATCATCAGTAGTCTCATCCGTTCCAAGCGAGCTTTGTAGACTTTCATCAGAGATTTTTGAGGGAGAGAAGGAAATTGCTTGTGAAGATTTGCGAGAGCTTCTTCCATCGTGAAATGACTAAACCTGTAAAAATTAACACACAAAAATAAAACACACCAGATCACAATATATACAAAAATTGCATGGGTTGCCTCCCTGCGAGCGCTAAGTTTAAGTCGTCAGCTAGACGTGACTTCTCGAACGTTAGGCTAGATCTGAAAGTGTGACACTTTCTTTTTATCGCTCAAATGATTCTCCCCAGTAGTGCTTAACATGCTTGTTTTTAACCTTGAAAGTTTTGTTGTAGTAAGGATCATGTATCTCAACGGCTCTGTCTGGTAAAACCTTGGTGATCACAAATGGACCTGACCACCGTGATTTTGGCTTCCATGGGAAGAATTTCCCCCTTGATTTGTTTAACAGTACCTTCTGCCCTGGTTCCAGTTGTATGCGCACTATCTTCTCATCATGTCTTTTCCTTGCCTTTTCCTTGTACAATTTGGCATCCTCAAAAGGCTGTATGTGAAATTCCTCCAATTCGTTGAGCTGATGGAACTTTTTCTCTTCTATTGCTTGTAGTGCAAGAATAGGTTTCTTCAGTACGCAGTGCGCTTTATCTTTAGGCTCCACAGGTAATTGACATGCTTTAAGTTTGTCAGTAGAACTTTGTCTTTCATCATGAGTTCTGAACGGTACTATGTATCACATCAAGTCTGAAACATTCCTCCTTCTTTTCATCATCTGGGAAATTCATGGCTTTGAAAACATTGAATGTTACTTCTTGGTCTTGTACCCTCATGGTTAGTTCTCCTTTTTGTACATCAATAATGGTTCGACCTGTAGCCAAGAATGGTCTCCCGAGGATAATTGGCACGTCTGCATCTTCCTCCATATCAAGGACAATAAAATCTGCTCGGAAAATGAATTTATCAACCTTGACCAGCACATCCTCAACTACGCCTCTTGAAATACGAGCATTCTATCAGCAAGTTTATAGTGAGACTGAAGTGGGCATTGTTTCTCCAATCTGCAGTTTCCTAAAAATAGAAAAACATCAAGTTAACACTAACACTAAATCACACAGAGCCTTACGGAAGTCATGTTCTCCTATGGTGCAAGGAACAGTGAAACTGCCAGGATCTTTCAACTTTGGAGGAAGTTTTCTCTGAATGATGGCGCTGCATTCTTCTGATAATACTACTGTCTCATAATCTCCCAATCTCCGCTTTCATGAAAGAATGTCTTTCATGAATTTGGCATAGCTGGGCATTTGTTCCAACGCTTCTGCAAATGGAATGTTGATATGCATCTTTTTGAACACCTCCAAGAATCGAGCAAACTGCTTGTCCAATTTATTCTTCTGAAGACGCTGAGGAAAATGTGGAGGTGGAGTGATCTGTTCTTTTTCCTTTGCTTCTTTTTCCTCCATCTGTTGCTTTGTTTCTTTTGGAAAATCTTCAATTGTTGTTGCCTTGATTCCAACATTTTTGTTGATTTCAGTACCACTTTTTAACATGATGGCATGACATTGCTCCTTCCCAATGTTCCTTGGATTGGCTCTGTGTTGCTAAGAAGGGTACCTGACGGTCTGTAACTCTGAGCATTGGCCAGTTGTCCAATTTGATTATCCGGTGCTTTATAGAGCTGATTGACTTTGAATTAATGCTGCTTGGGATTGAAACATAGCATCATATCTTACTGCTTGAGATTGAAACATAGCATCATATCTTACTGTTTGAGAGTCGTGTTTTGCTTCTATCTTTTTCAAGTGGGTCAACACTTATGTTATTCCTGGTTCATTTGCCTGTTCCTGGCTTTTGTTCTGTTGTTGGAATCCGGGTGGTGGATAGTTCTTCTGTTGGCCTGAATTGTTGCTCCATGAAAGGGATGATTCCTCCACCATGGGTTGTAGGTGTTGGAATATGGATTGTTCCCCTGTCTGTTGAAATTGTTGACATAATTCATCGTTTCTTCAAGTTGGTTCAACTCTGGTGCTCCTCCATATGGTGAACTTGTGGATCCAGTGGTAAGAGTCTCCATGAATTTGCATATCTGACTTAGCTTGGCGTTGACTGCTGTATTGGCTCCACTTTCATAAATTCCTGCAATTCTTTGGATCATGCTCCTTTCTATTGGCCACAAGAAATTGTTGTTGGCCATTTCTTCGATTAGGTCCCAGGTTTGATCTTCTCATTTTTCCATTAAAGCTCCTCCATCAGCAGCATCGATTGTGGTTCTCATTATTCCAGAAAGCCCATTATAGAATGTTTGGACTTTAAGCCATTTTGGAATTTCATGGTGAGGACATTTCCGAAGCAAATCTTTGTACCTTTCCCAAGCTTCGCAGAGGGATTCTGAATCTTGTTGTACAAAGGATGTGATGTCATTCCTCAGTTTTTCCGGTTCTGAACTGACTGCTGAATCATCTGAATGCATGTTTTGATGCCACAACGCATTTGCTGTAAGGGAGGAAGTACAATACATGAAATGAGTCTGTCAACCACCGGAATGGTTTCTGTCTCGAATGGGAATTGGTGGTGCAACCTCCAACGGTTTCAGGTTCCATGTTAATGATTGCTTCTTGGCCTTCTCGCCTTCCCTTCTCAACTGTCTAATGGTTCTTTCATTTCTCTGGGTCAAGCGGTCGGAGTTCAAAGCTTCTGGTTCGTCTCATGTAATTTCTGAGAACCTGAAACATAAGAAAACAAAAACAATAAGTAAAAAGAAATTAGATACAAGTAACGTATCTAACCCCTAAACTAATAGTAAAGATAAATAAGTCCCCGGCAACGACGCCACCAAACTTGACCGTGCTTACACACGTGTATAACGCAAGCGCATGTATCGTTCAAGTAGTATAAAAATATCGATCCCACGAGGACTTAATATCTAATCTATTAATTTTATGAGGTCAAATGATTACTAGTATCTAACAGGTTGTTTGATTGATTTGAAATGGTGACGATTCTAAATTTAAAAACAAGTAAATAAAATTGTTCGAAAGTAGGTTTTAAGAAAATTCAATATTAAAAACTATCTAGGGTTGTGATTTCTTCCAATATCATTTTAAAGATGAAGTGGTTATCTAAAGTTGGGTAATATATTGATTTATTAACCTGGAACACTAAATTATGTGTAAGCCTCTGTCGATGGTCAAACACAATACCCTGTTTAACCCAATTGAACCATATGTCTATGTCAACCAAATTATCTGGATTCATTAAGTTTAAGTTCCAATTATGGCTACCCCCCCCGCCCGACACAAGTATATGTCTATCCTGTAAGGAAATCTATTAAAGGGTTATATATCCTCAAAGAAGATCGTGGAGTATTGAGTCTAAGGTCTTAAACTTAAAATCCCTATGTCTAGTTCTTCTTAAGTTTCCCAGTTCAATTTTATTAATGGCCAGTTAATGAAAAAGCATTAAGATTAAGACTCAATAAATAAATGTTTATATTACCCAAGCTATAATCTAACCCCTTATAAACCGGTGATATTGGATTTCATCACAACCCCAGATAACTGGCTTAGTTACGACACATATTTACGGGTAGTAAAAAAAATTAAATAAAATAAAAGACATAAAGTAAAATACTGAAAATTAAATACTGAAAATTAAATACTGAAAAGTAAATGCTGAAAGTAAATGATGAAATTAAATACTGAAAATTAAATGCTGAAAGTAAATTACTGAAAGTAAATTACTGAAAAGTAAATTGATGAAAAGTAAATTGCTGAAAGTAAATTACTGAAAAGTAAAAACTGAAAATTAAAGAAAGAAAAGTACTTGTGCATAAAAGTAATTGTGGATAGTAAAAACTGAAAAGTAAAGAAAAGAAAGTGCGAAAGCGGAAATTAATTACTGAAAGCTGTAAATAAACAAACAAGATACAATATTCTTAGTATTCTTAAGGATTTCCTTAGAAGAAAGTATGAATTTTACAAATGAAATGACTTGGTATTTATAGGCAAAATTTTTAACCTCCATCAAATCATCCACCAAATCAATTATTAATTGCTCCACTAATTGCTCCACCAAATCCATTATTAATTGCTCCACTAATGTCTTATCATGTTTTGGTGATGATTTGATAATTTTTTATTATTTATTTATTAATTTATTTTCTTGCTTTGAAAATGATTGAAAGTGACTTTAATATTATACACAACACACTTCTGTATGATTCATCAATGTTGGGCATGAAATCGTCAGAATTAGATTATTTTGTCTTTCAAAGCTGTAGATATTTGGGTCTTCTTTAATTTGGAACTTGAATCAGCTCAATCCGATATCAGAGTAAACAGTTATGCCCAAAATACGACAGATGCACAAAACTGGAATTTCCAAAACTGCACTTCGTCAAAAACGCGCCCTTTCAAGTTTCCAATCTCCAAAATTAAAATATCAAGTCAAATAATTGCCCTTATTTGACCCATATTTTATCCTAAATGATTTCATTGAGATATGATATTATTTTATCTGCAAAATAAACTAAAACACATCAAAAAAACGTTCATCAAACCCGAGAAACTAAACAAAATATTAAGTTAAAGGGGCGGTAAATACTGATATATTTTCCGCTCATCATTTATTCCCTTGTTGTGTTGAAAGTGGGTTTTATTCCCCTAGGCTTTGTTCCCGAACTGTGTTGAATATGGCACTCTGGCGTGCTAAACCCCATACCCGAGGTGTTGCGGTTGCGTCTCCATACCTATAGTGTCGTAGTGATATCTCCATACCCGGAGTGCCGTACCTAGCAAGCTAAACCCCATACCCGAGGTGTCGCAGTTGCGTCTCCATACATAGAGTGTCAAAGTGATATCTCCGTACCTTGAGTGCCATACCCGGCATGCTAAACCCCATACCCGAGGCGTCGCTGTAATATCTCCATACTTAGAGTGCCATACCTGACAAATTGATACTGATGCTAATGTGGGCTTCGCCCCCAGAGTGCCATACCCGGCAAGACTGATACTGATGCTAATGTGGGCCTCGCCCCCAGAGTGCCATACTTGGCAAGACTGATACTGATGCTAATGTGGGCCTCGGCCCCAGAGTGCCATACCCGGCAAGACTGATACTGATGCTAATATGGGACTCGCCCCCAGAGTGCCATACTTGGAAAGACTGATTCTGATGCTAATGTGGGCCTCGCACCCCAGGGACTCATCCCCAAAACTGATATTGATGCTGATGTAGGCCTCACCCCCCGGGACTCATCCCCAAAACCGATATTGATGCTCATGTGGGCCTCGCCCCCGGGACTCATCCCCAAAACTGATACTGATGTGATATGGGCCTTGACCTTGGGACGCATCCCCAAAACTGATACTGATGTCGATGTGCCTCTATACCCGGAGTGCCATACCCAGCAAAACTGATACTGAAGTGGGCCTCGCCCCCAAAATAATACTGATACTGATGTGGGCCTCGGTCCCAAACTGATACAGATAATGTGGGCCTCGCCCCCAAACTGATACTGATATGGGCCTCGACCCCAAACCGATACTGATAATGTGATGGTTCATTGCAACATACTGTACTGCCTCTCACGAGATAATCCTGATAGCCAAACATATTTTCGTCCTTAATGGATGCTTCACGTTGAAACCAGAGAACCTTCAATGTACTTAATACACTCAGGTCTGATTCTCTGAATGAGTGATCTGAACTAGACTCCTAGTGTGTGTGCCAAGGTTGTTTCGCAGCTTAATCCTTAGGTATGCAAACTCTATTTTCTCGGTAGCCAACTCGATGATTTTGTCAAGAATTGGATTAGTGGGTCTAACCAACCTGGATTTCTTGGTCACACTCTATGATTACTTCGTCATACTCAACATGATATGATTTTCTTCTTTTTTCTTTTGTCTCTTTCTTTTCTTTTCTTTTTGAACTTTCTTTTTCTTTTTCTTTTTTTTCTTTCTCTTTTTTTTTTCGACACACCTACCCTTTAAGGTAGCATTTCTCCTCATGGTGGTCCTTGTACTCCCCCATGGGTAGCTTCACGCTTATCGGTTGTAGGCGGTCTATATATATATATATATTTTTTTTTTCTTTTCATTGCAGACACTTTTTCTTTGTTTCCAATCATATCATATATCGTAGCATAAGTAAACCAGGATGGACATCCAGGTAAACGGTCATTCACTACTTCGTCATCTATTCAACTAGTCATCTTGTCGACTACTCAGTCTTTTACTGCTAAGATCCTGTGATTAAGTGTTCGTGAGTCTAGCCGAGATCAACTACCCAGAATTTCGGAAGAGTGTACCTCTCGCACTTTATCGTTTCTAAGGTTTCACCCTGAAGCAAACGATTTCATCATTGGACTTACGTCTAACTATTAAGGACTAAAAACAAACAGTTTTTTGTTTTTTTTTTCGGGCCCACCATGGTCTTTCTGTCTTTGCCGTAAATTTTCTGTTTCTCTCGCTTCCTTTTCTCGATATCCATGTTTGCTAACTCTTCTTGACAAATCTTTTTTTTTTAACCCAACGGATATCTATGATGGCTTTTAAGACACAGAAGGTTAACATGATGCATGTATGCATGAGATGCATGAGATGTGTGCGATGTATGAGATATAATATACATGTGGTTATCAAAACTATAAAGGGGCAAATTCTATAGGATATACAACTATGGTTCACATGCGGGTTTTCGGGAGTGTAGACAAAGGCTCTCGCTGATGAAGGATTGCCCACAACTAGGACTCCCCACTCAAGGGTTTGAGCGACCAAATGAGCGCACCTTTTTTATACCTTAAGGTACGTGCCAACAGTTACGGTGTATGACTAACTGTCAAATGGATTTCCTATTGTAGATTCCCCAAAGGGAGGGTGGAGCGAACTCTCTTAAATACCCAAGCCTCTTAGGCTCTTATCGCCTTGGTGACAGGAATAAACAACAAGTCCTCCAAATTAGTTTGTCACAATGAGCTACGGGTAATGATTATCTAGGTGCCTTCACAATTTTTCCTTATAGAAAGGTAGTGAATGAAGGAAGACACCAAACCATTACCTAGCTTTAATAATGCCTTTGATTAAACCCCTTCAACCCACGGTAGACACGGTTAACTAAAGCACAAATCAAAATCATTATAAGACATTATTTCGGGAACGATTCTCTATCCCTTTGTGGAGTCGCCAGACTGTAGAAATCAGAATCGGCGACGCTGTTTTAGGCTCGCGGCCTAGTTGGGAGTGCGGAATAGCTCGCGGGGAACTAAACCGGAGAAATAACATGGAGTCACCACCCGGTGTGAACCGAGAAAATATGATTTAAGGCCGTACTCACCCCTCGCAAGGGAAGACCTCAAACCGTTGGGTTCGGAATGGTCCCTTACTTATGCCACTTGTAATGATGTGATTTGTGCAATAAACTAACTGAATCTACGCAACATGCTCAAGAACAACCTATATCTAGTTCATGTTCATAAAGATAAATCCTATGTCTAAGTTTGCATGCTTGGAAAGTAAGTCCTCATAACACATGACAACACACGGCAATCTCATGAACATATTTCAATTATATAATGCGAAAAGAAAACAACAACATAAACCTAATGTAAATTCCAAACGCAAAACAAATAACTACTCATGCTTAAAAATGAATAACTATATCATGTTTAAAAAAAAACAAATAACATACTAGACTAAATAATGCTCGAATACAAGGTTGGATGAAACAAAATACGTGTGTCTCGTAAGTAGTACGTGGCATTGTATCCTGAGTGCAAACTGCACTACCGTTCATCGGATTCGGCTACGGAATTTACGTCCGGGTGTCCATCCGATATACCACAAAAGAGAACACGCATTCCGTTCACCCGGAATTCACATCATGCATCAACAAACGACTCTCATGCTATAATATATTAAAAAAAATGAAGAATAATAATAAAGAAGGTGCCCTCAGGTCTAACCTCTTTTGTCGTCTCTCGAAAGCGCGTTACACGGCCGTCGGAAGGGTTGATATTTGGCTTTATTTAATTTTGGTATGTGATTTATTTAATTTGGGAAGGTGATTGGTTTGATTTCAACATGTTGTTTAATGTGTGGATTTTTTAGGGAAGTGATTTAATGGGCTTGGTGTGTGTCTTGCGGGGTTTTGGGCTAAAGATGCGTTTTGAAATGGAGGTCCAACAAGCGAACCCAAAGCTAATCCAGCGAATTAAATCCAACAATGTGTCAATTCTTCACTATTCCCTTCCGACGTCCGTTTCCCGCGACTTCCACAATTAAAGAGGTAGTGTCTCCATGCGAGACTCATCATCGGGACTTATATGTAAAAATACAGTACCTACAGTCGCCCCCACTTTGATGGGACTTATGCAGTGTGTGACAGTGACAATCCTATCAAAGTTATACATGCATTTTTACTTACCTGGCTCGCCAATTGTTGCTTAACTTACTTGTTATCCTGAGATGCTTTTGATCTTTAGGCTTTGTCCCAAATTTTATTGAAGATGTGCTTTGTTCCCGAACTGCGTTGAGATAGGGCTTTATTCCCCCGGACTTTGTTCCCAAACTTTGTAAGGATAAGGCTTTATTCCCCTGGGCTTTGTTCCCGAACTGTGTTGAGATAGAGCTTTATTCCCATGGGCTGTATTCCCGAGCTGTGTTGGAAGTGGGCTTTATTCCTCTAGGCTTTATTCCCGAATTGTTTTAAGATAGGGCTTTATTCCCCTAGGCTGTATTCCCGAGCTGTGTTGAAAGTGAGTTTTATTCCTCTAGGCTTTATTCCCAAACTGTGTTAAGATATGGCTTTATTCCCCTAGGTTTTGTTCCCGAATTGTGTAAAGATATGGCTTTATTCCCCTGGGCTTTGTTCCCGAACTGTGTTAAGATAAGGCTTTATTCCCATAGGCTTTGTTCCCAAACTATGTAAAGATAGGGCTTTATTCCCTTGGGCTTTGTTCCCGAACTGTGTCAAGATAGGGCTTTATTCTCGAACTGTGTCAAGATAGGGCTTTATTCCCCTGGGCTTTGTTCCCGAATTGTGTTAAGAAAGGGTTTTATTCCCTTGCTGTGTTGAAAGTGGGCTTTATTCCCCTAGGCTTTGTTACCGAACTGTGTTGAATATGGGCTTTGTTCCCGAGCGGTACTGAATGTAGGCTTTATTCCAGAACTGAATTGATTGTGGGCTTTATTCCCGAACTGAATTGATTGTGGGCTTTATTCCCGAACTGATTTAATTGTGGGCTTTGTTCCCGAACTGTACGATGGTGGGCTTTATTCCCTGGGCTTTGTTCCTGATCTGTGTTGATTGTGGGCTTTGTTCCCGAATTGTGTAGATTATGGGCTTTTTTCCCGAACTGTGTTATGGTGGGCGTTATTCCTTGGGCTTTGTTCCTGATCTGTATTGATTGTGGGCTTTGTTTCCGAAATGTGTAGATTGTGGGCTTTGTTCCCAAATTTACTGAATGTGGGCTTTATTCCCGAACTATGCGTCTTTGCTGCCTTTTCCTTTTCTTTAAAACCTGTGAAAAAAAACAAAGTAAAAATTATGTGTATGTGAAATGTATGCATGTATGCGTGGATATGTTTCCTATTCCGCTGAGTTAGGTCTTCCTTGTGCTCCTCGGTGTCCTTTGCCTGTTACTTTGAATTGAGTCGATTTGGTTGTGCCATACCCGACATGCTAAACCCATACCCGAGGTGTCACTGTTGCGTCTCCATACCCGGAGTGTCACAGTAGTGCCTCCATACCCAGAGTGCCATACCCGGCGCGCTAAACCCCATACCCGAGATGTCGCTGTTGCGTCTCCATACCTAGAGTGTCACAGTGATATCTCTATACCCGGAGTGCCGTACCTGGCAAGCTAAACCCCATACCGGAGGTGTCGCGGTTGCATCTCCATACCTAGAGTGTCACAGAGATGTCTCCATACCCGGAGTGCCGTACCTGGCGTGCTAAACCCCATACCCGAGGTGTCGCGGTTGCGTCTCCATACCTAGAGTGTGGTAGTGATATCTCCATACCCGGAGTGCCGTACCTGGCAAGCTAAACCCAATACACGAGGTGTCGCGGTTGCATCTCTATACCTAGAGTGTCGCAGTGATATCTCCCTAGCTTGAGTGCCGTACTCAGCTTGCTAAACCCCATACCCGAGGCGTCGTTATAATATCTCCATACCCGGAGTGCCATACCCGAAAAAATTGATACTGATGCTAATGTGGGCTTCACCCCCAGAGTGCCATACCCGGCAAGACTGATACTGATGCTAATGTGGGCCTCGCCCCTAGAGTGCCATACTTGGCAAGACTGATACTGATGCTAATGTGGGCCTTGGCCCTAGAGTGCCATACTCGGCAAGACTGATACTGATGCTAATGTAGGCCTCGCCCTCAGAGTGCCATACTTAGCAAGACTGATTCTGATGCTAATGTGGGCCTCGCCCCCTAGGGACTCATCCCCAAAACTGATATTGATGCTGATGTGGGCCTCGCCCCCGGGACTCATCCCCAAAACTGATATTGATGCTGATGTGGGCCTCGCCCCCGGGACTCATCCCCAAAACTGATATTGATGCTAATGTGGGCCTCTCCCCTGGACTTATCCCCAAAACTGATACTGATGTGATGTGGGCCTTGACCTTGGGAAGCATCCACAAAACTGATATTGATGTCGATGTGCCTCCATACCCGTAGTGCCATACCCGGCAAAACTGATACTGAAGTGGGCCTCGCCCCCAAACTGCTACTGATACTGATGTGGGCCTCGGTCCTAAACTGATACTAATAATGTGGGCCTCGCCTCCAAACTGATACTGATATGGGCCTCGACCCCAAACTGATACTGATAATGTGATGGTTCATTTCAACATATTGTACTGCCTCTCACGAGATAATCCTGATAGCCAAACATATTTTCATCCTCAATGGATGCTTTGCGTCGAAACCAGAGAACCTTCAATGTACTTAATACACTCAGGTCCGATTGTCTGAATGAGTGATCTGAACTAGACTCAAGTGTGTTTGTGCCAAGGTTGTTTCAGAGCTTAATCATTAGGTAAGCCAACTCGATGATTTTGTCTCGGAGAATTGGATTAATGGGTCTAACCAACCTGGATGTCTTGGTCACACTCTATGACTACTTCGTCATACTCAACATGATATGATTTTCTTCTTTTTTCTTTTGTCTCTTTCTTTTCTTTCTTTTTCTTTTTGAACTTTCTTTTTCTTTTTCTTTTTCTTTTTCTTTTTCTTTTTTACTTTTTCTCTTTTCTTTCTTTCTCTTTTTTTTTTCGACACACCTACCCTTTAAGGTAGCATTTCTCCTCATAGTGGTCCTAGTACTCGCCCATGGGTAGCTTCACGCTTATCGGTTGTATGCGGTCTATATATATATATATATATTTTTTTTTTCTTTTCATTGCAGAGACTTTTTCATTGTTTCCAACCATATCATATATCGTAGCATAAGTAAACCAGGATGGACATCCAGGCAAACGGTCATTCACTGCTCCGTCATCTCTTCAACTAGTCATCTTGTCGACTACTCAGGTTTTTACTGCTAAGATCCTATGATTAAGTGTTCATGAGTCTAGCCGAGATCAACTACCTAGAATATCGGACGAGAGTACCTCTCGCACTTTATCGTTTCTAAGCTTTCACCCTGAAGCAAACGATTTCATCATTGGACTTACGCCTAACTATCAAGGACAAAAAACAAACAGTTTTTTTTTTTTCGGGCCCACCATTGTCTTTCTATCTTTGCCGTAAAATTTTCTGTTTCTCAGCTTCCTTTTCTCGATATCCATGTTTGCTAAACTCTTCTTGACAAATCTTTTTTTTTCTAACCCAACGGATATCTATGATGGCTTTTAAGACACAGAAGGTTAACATGATGCATGTATGCATGAGATGTGTGCGATGTATGAGATATAATATGCATGTGGTTATCAAAATCATAAAGGGGCAACTACTATAGGATATACAACTATGGTTCACATGTAGGTTTTCGGGAGTGTAGACAAAGGCTCTCGCTGATGAAGGATTGCCCACAACTAGGACTCCCCACTCAAGGGTTCGAGCGACCAAGTGAGCGCACCTTTTTTATAACTTAAGGTACGTGTCAATGAGTTACGGTGTGTGACTAACTGTCAAATGGATTTCCTATTGTAGATTCCCCAGAGGGAGGGTGGAGCGAACTCTCTTAAATACCCAAGCCTCTTAGGCTCTTATCGCCTTGGTGACAGGAATAAACAACAAGTCCTCCAAATTAGTTTGTCACAACGAGCTACGGGTAATGATTATCTAGGTGTCTTCACAGCTTTTCCTTATAGAAAGGTAGTGAATGAAGGAAGACACCAAACCATTACCTAGCTTTAGTAATGCCTTTGATTAACCCCTTCAACCCACGGTAAACACGGTTAACTAAAGCACAAATCACAATCATTATAAGACATTATTTCGGGAACGATTCTCTATCCCCAGTGGAGTCGCCAGACTGTAGTACATAGAAATCGACGACGCTGTTCTAGGCTCGCGGCCTAGTTGGGAGTACGGAATAGCTCACGGGGAACTAAACCGAAGAAATAACATGGAGTCGCCACCCGGTTCGAACCGGGAAAATGTCATTTAAGGCCGCACTCACCCCTCGCAAGGGAAGACCTCAAACCGTTGGGTTCGGAATGGTCCCTTACTTATGCCACTTGTAATGATGTGATTTGTGCAATAAACTAACCGAATCTACGCAACATGCTTAAGAAAAACCTATATCTAGTTCATGTTCATAAAGATAAATCCTATGTCTAAGTTTGCATGCTTGGAAAGTAAGTCCTCATAACACATGACAACACACGGCAATCTCATGAACATATTTCAATTATATAATGCGAAAAACAAACAACAACATAAACCTAATGCAAATTCTAAATGCAAAACAAATAACTACTCATGCTTAAAAATAAATAACTAAATCATGATTAAAAAAGAAAATAAATAACATACTAGACTAAATCATGCTCGAATACAAGGTTGGATGAAATGAAATACGTGTGTCTCTTAAGTAGTACGTGGCATTGTATCCCGAGTGCAAACCGCATTACCGTCCGTTCGGATTCGGCTACGAAATTTACGTCCGGGTTTCCATCCGATATACCACAAAAGAGAATACGCATTCTATTCACCCGGAATTCACATCATGCATCAACAAACGACTCTCATGCTATAATATATTAAAATAAATAAAAAAACGAAGAATAATAAATAAAGAAGGTGCCTTCAGGTCTAACCTCTTTTGTCATCTCTCGAAAGCGTGTTACACGGCCGTCAGAAGGGTTGATATTCCGTAACTTTCCTCGTTCACTAATCCAATGTTTTCCTCGCTATTTCACCATTTGGGCTGCTGTTTTCACTCCGTTTCACTGCTGTTTGTGTTGTATTTTCTGGTCACTATTTTTTTGGTAATTAGGGGACTATTTTGGGCAGTTTTTAGGTGCAGCTTTGGGTTAATTTGGGGACTGTTTTAGGCATTTTTGGGCAGTTTTCAGTGCAGTCGAGGGGCTGTGTTGTGAGGGTAATATGTGGTAGTTTTAGGGGTTGTTGGAGGTCAGTTTGTGCGTTGATTTGAGGGGTTGCTAGAGGTCAATATTTGTGCGTGAATGAGGCTGTGTGAGGGCAGTATTTGTGGTTTGAAGGAGGCTGTTTATGAGGGCAGTGAAAGGGGCAGAGGACGTGGTGAGTGGCTATGTGAGGGGACGTGTTGAGTGGCTATAGCGTGAGGGATGAGTGCACATGTGGCTAGGTGCATGAGTGGGGTTTCGAATGAAGGTGGGGGTGCTACGTGTGAGTATGCAGAGGGTTTAGTGTCTGGCTCGTGGGCTGCTTGAGGGTTGAGTGGGCAGGTGGCTAGGTGCGCGAGTGGTGTTTTGAAAGAGGGTGCGTGAGTTGAAGGTTTGTGGTTACGTGGGTGACTTACGTGGGGGCTATGTGGCGTGAGGCAGTGGGTTAATTTCTTTGTGTTTTTCGTGATGATCAACTAGGTTTATTTTTGTTTTCGTAAGAATGAGCTAGGGATTTAATGTGTTGGTGAAGGGTTCTTTTTATAGGCAAATGGATGGGGGCTTTTCTTGTTTGAGAAGGAGAAGGATTTATGCATTTATGGGGGGTATTTTTAATTAGTGTGGGATAAGGAAAAATCTTTTAATTAGGGAAGTGATTTGATTTTATTTGATTTGTTCTCTTTTGATTAGGGATATGATTTGATTTGTATCTTTTAATTAGGGAATGTAATTTAAGTGAATTAGGAAAGCTTTTGATGGGATTTTATTTGACTTTATTTAATTTTAGTATGTGATTTATTTAATTTGGGAAGGTGATTTGGTTTGATTTCAACATGTGTTTAATGTGTGGATTTTTTAGGGAAGTGATTTAATGGGCTTGGTGTGTGTCTTGCGAGGTTTTGGGCTAAGGATGTGTTTTGAAACGGAGGTCCAACAAGCGAACCCAAAGCTAATCCAGCGAATTAAATCCAACAATGTGTCAATTCTTGACTATTCCCTTCCGACGTCTGTTTCCCGCGACTTCTATAATTAAAGAGGTAGTGTCTCCATGCGAGACTCATCATCGGGACTTATATGCAAAAATGCAGTGCCTACACTAGTACTCTTAAATAATGCAACTATTGGGATAGTATG
>SKCR01018216.1:0-20496 GCA_019454045.1 Zanthoxylum bungeanum | reverse complement strand
TCATTAAGCATATGAGTTTAATATGTTGGAATTATTTTAGGCATTAAATAACTTTGATTAATATTTAATTATGATATTGCATTTTATTTTATTCAAATAAATTTACTATTCAAGTTTTTATGCAGACACTTGAACTTTAAATGCAATTTCACAATTTTAATCTTAACCAAATCATGCAAAACTTGTGCCTAAAATTAAGTTCAGGGTGTTAGCTTCTAACGAGCTTTAAACACCAATTTCGAGTTCAAATGAGTGAGAACTAATCAAAACAAAAACGGCGCTCTGATACCACTGTTTGGAAGCGGCCGCGAGTGCGCAGCGGAAAATAAAAATTATTATGCTACTTTCCCTTTGCCCAAGACCCATTTGTTTTGATTATTCTACAAGCCTAGGCATGTTACTATATATTCTAAGCATAAAAATCATAAAACATGCAAAGAACACAAACCTAAACATGCTAACTATCATAAGAACTCTAATTAAAATAAAGAAAGAAAAAGACTTACTTGAACCGTAGACTCATACAGTCCTCCCTCCAATCTAAAAGCTTTTCCCGAGCTCAGCAAGCTCTTCCACGTTCCAAAGAGCCACCCAAGTGTGTGGCCTCTAAAGATGCACACACCAAAGCCAAAACTCAACGGCAAGACTACGCCTTGAGTGCACGGGTATTTTGCCCTTGGGGCTAGCCTAGGCAAATACCTCAAAACTTTTAACTCGAGGTTCCTCTAGTCAATTAGACTTAAGGATCTTCAAAATCAGTGGTTTACTCTTAAAACTTTAGAGTTGCTCACTTATATAAACCCAAGATTTGAAAGGTTTGGTGCAAAAATTTGTGAAGAATTCTTTGGGTTTATATAGTGCTCAAAGACAATAAAATTAATTAAGAATCCGATGTGAGATAAAAGCTAATTTAATCTTAGCCATTGGATCTCAATTTAGTGGTTTATGAGATTATAAAAAACACCTAACCCCTAAAGAGTTTGGGCCGAATTGGAATTCAAAACAAATAACAAATTAATAAAAATTTTTTACTATTCACGCGGTACTATTGACGCATTACTATTCACGTGAATAGTAAATTTTTTTATTATTTATTCCAATCCCAAAGTGCCCCTATCATAATTCACAAATCCCTAAGCCACTATTGAACCTCATAAATAATATGTTCAATAATTAAACACATTGAACCATTTATGAACAATTCCTACAGCAATCATATATGCTGGTAAATATGTACTGTGCACTGTTAACCATTGATTTCGACTTTGTTGTGTGTGACCTTTTGGGTTCCCTCAAGTTGGACATGAAATGAATCGTGATAATTAAATCGAACATAAATTATCATCCGATCAGATGGTCGTTCGATTTCAATGACCAAGGTTGACATCTAGCAACATGCCAAGGCCCCTAAATGAGAAGGAAAGATATATATACCCATTCTGTATGCGATTTACATATGATACGGTCTATTGCCTCACTGTATCCCCACCTATTGACCTAGGGTATGGAAAGTGTCTACCCATATTGTCAAAGGTATGATGTTGATAATGTCATGAATCGTGCTAACCCAAGAATCTCACATAATTCTTCCGCTTTGGCCACAGTCTCAAACACTGATCACACATATCAACCCGTGAACTGGAATACTACTCTTATTAGAAAATATTATCCGAGAGAGTGGTGATTCTCTGTTGTATCTTTACAAACTTCATGTGTTTCAACAAATGACCCAATCATACCTTATAACCAGATCTTTTGAACGGGGGAAGGAGAATGTCAAAGTTATTTGATCCACACATAAGATTGTAAGACCTCAAGTCTAAGGACTAGTCATATAATCGATACTGAAAGTTCCACAGACATATGAGATAAGCAATCCATATGAAAACTTTCGGGGGTCAGTTCGATGGACAAGAGCAACTCATGCATCCATGTGATACACCAAGCAGACGGATCTCCGCTAGTAGCCTATGAGATCGGCTACACCACTTAAGGGCAGATCATATCATCATGCTAGTCTCTCCGCTTTGTGAACGCCCAGATTATTCATAAAACTATGACTAGGAACATTAAGAGTAATGATTCTCATAAGGCGTGGAAGCCATCGTCTTATTACTACAAGGGCTTTATTACAGTGTTGATGATTCATATAAGTTATGTAAGACACGTATAATAAAGATTGCCATTTTATTAATTAATGAAAATATTACAAATGCATGTACATATACCCCATCCACAAGTTGGGTATAGGGCATATCCCTAACATTTTTACTCTTTTTTCCTTAATTTTCTTCATTCTCTAAGCCCTTCATTGTTTCTAAGCTTTTCTCTATTTCTTTTCTTCCTCTTCTTCTTATTTTCCTCTCTTATTCTTCTTTTCCTTCTTCTTCTTTCCTTTCTTATTCTTCTCTCTCTTTTCTTTCTCCTCTTCCTCTCGGTTTCTTCTTCTTTTCTTTTCATTTCATTTTAATTTATGAAATAGTGAATAGTGAACTCTTTATATAGGGCGTCATTTGATATTTGGAAAGTTGGAGAAGAGTGTGGAAGTTTGGAGAAAAATTGAGATTTTTGCAATTGGGTCCGAAGTTACTATTAATCAGGATTTTTACTTGTGTTTTTTACTAGCTTCTGTTCCGAATTTGGAAAATGTTCAATATCGAAGTTGTAGGTATCGATCTCAGCTTTCCGATGATATAAAGTTCATAATAATGGAGTTCATATGAAAAGGTTACGCTCCAAATACCACAGGTTGTTCAAAGGGAACTATGTACAGTCTCATCCCGGGACTTCGAGGAATTTACCGATTGTCCCCAAAGTCATTCCATGAGTATATTTGAGTCTCAATATAATTTATTTTATATGCCTTCATCCATTTCATAACAGTACAATTGTATACAGTAGTAAAAAACTACCGATCGTTACAAATTCTCCCCTCCTTAAATAAGATTCGTTCTCGAATCCTTTCTAAACTTAGGACCCTGCCACAGATCAGAGGGTTTACGGGCTCTCTTCCTATACCACTAGCTGAAATAAATTTATTCTCATAACTATATTGTTTCATCTGTTAGGACTCTTACTTTTCTGTAAACTAACTCACGCTCGCCTCAGTCTTTCCTTTATCTTGGCTTCTGTTTCATACCTTGTACTTCTAAATTCTTAATCGAGAGGAGGACTCTTCATCCTGATCCTATAACTTCTACTGGTTACTTTACATTATGGCCATGCTAAAGTCCTTATGATGCACCAAGTAGCCTCATTCCTAAATCTTTCATTATTACTATGTTTATTCTAGCTCATTACCCGCATAAGTTATCAGTTCTGAATGATTCTAGGTTTGTGATTTATGTCCACTCCTTCTATTTCTTGACTGTCAAGACTTCTTATATTTATTCCATACAAAGATATATTCTAAGAATCTCCTTACTAAGACTCAATGACCCTTTATGTATTTCGCATAACTATTATGTTAGGTTTTTCAACTTTACTACGGCTCTTTTATTCTGTAGGTATTTGCGCTTTTCTAAATGGGTTCTTTTCTTTGGCTCTAACTCCGGAAGGTATATAGATCTACCTTTGTACTAGGCTGCTTACCAGTTCCTTGCTATAATTCTCTTACCTCTTCTTAACTGTATAACTTAGGATCCTGTGGTGCAAGGTCTGACTCTTTATATGCCTTTTGTCCTTTATACTTGTTCATCCAACGGGTTTATACTAAGTAGGTTGGGTTCTGGTAAATTTGCTGGGAGCTAAACTATATGCATATTTTTGCTTAAACAACACTTCTTGCTATAAATAAGGATCTTTGGTTGCATTCTGATGCTATGAAACCTTGTAGTTACACACTTTATCTTTACTTACTAGGTATTCTTCTTCTACCGTCACTGCACCTCAATAGCTTTACTTCTAATCTTTTTATTTTGCATTATTCTTGCCTTTTGCTTTGTCTTATACTATACTAAGAACTCCCGCAGTCTATATCTCTGGCTCCTTATCCGAAGGATATATTTTTCTTTACCTATAAACTATTATGTCTAACACTGGTGTAGGCACTGCATTTTTACATATAAGTCCCGATGATGAGTCTCGCATGGAGACACTACCTCTTTAGATTGTGGAAGCTGCGGGAAACGGACGTCGGAAGGGAATAGTCAAGAATTGACACATTGTTGGACTTAACTCGCTGGATTAGCTTCGGGTTCACTTGTTGGACCTCCGTTTTAAAACATACCCTTAGCCCAAAACCCCGCAAGACACATACCAAGCCCACACACCACTAAGACACACACCGAGCCCACCAAATGGACCAAGCCCACACGCCCAAAGAGACATAGCACATGCCCATAGCCTTCCTAATTAACAAAAACACATGCATAAATCAAACCAAATCCCTTCCTAAATTAAATAAATCCCATGAATCCCTTGCCTAATTAAACCAAATCATATCCCTAACTAAAAAAGAATAAATCAAATTAAATCAAATCACTTCCCTAATTAAAAGATTTTTCCTTATCACATACTAATTAAAAATATCTCCCATTAATGCACAAATCCTTTTCCTTCTCAAACAAGGATAGCCCCCATCCATTTGCCTATAAAAAGAACCCTTCACCAACACATTAAACCCCGGGGCTCATTCATCTCAGTCACGAAAAAAGGACTTCTCTCCTCTCTTCCATCTTCACGCCAGCTCTTCTCCTCACAAACAAACACTCACCCTTCAGACCACTCTCCCCCTCACCAGCCACTCAGTCACGTCCCCACTCAGCCGAAACCAACAAAAAAACAATAAACCTTTGATGCAGCAGCCCATCTAAACACAAATTGACACCAAACTCACACCACACACACACCACGAACCAACCCTCTCTCACCAAAAAAATCTACGCTGACCAGCAAGCTCAAGCCTTCAACGCAGCCACATAGGATGCATGAACCCACGCACGTGGTCTAGTGATTAACACACCTACTGACTCACGTCCAAACCAAAAGCCACTCAGGCAGAAACAACCAAATAATCCACAAACCCTAAACTCATCAACACGTACAACTCCTTCACGCACGCACACACACCCCATTGCACTACCCAGTTTGCCGCACAAATAGACCCTTAAAATTGCCCAGAAAATACCCCAAAACTGCCGCATAAACTGCCCAGTTTTTAGCCTTAAAACCGCACAAAACAGCAGCCCAATACCCCTAAAAAAAAATCCCAAAACAGTCCCATAATTACCAAAAAATAGTGACCAGAAAATACAACACAAACAGCAGCGAAACGGAGTGAAAACAGCAGCCCAAACAGCGAAACATCGAGGAAAAATGTTGGATTAATGAACCAGGAAAGTTGCGGAATATCAACCCTTCTGACGGCCGTGTAACGCGCTTTCGAGAGACGACAAAAGAGGTTAGACCTGAGGGCACCTTCTTTATTTATTATTCTTCATTTTTTATTTATTTTAATATATTATCGCATTAGAGTCGTTTGTTGATGCATGATGTGAATTCCGGGTGAACGGAATGTGTGTTCTCTTTTGTGGTATATCGGATGGAAACCCGGACGTAAATTCCGTAGCCGAATCCGAATGGACGGTAGTGCGGTTTGCACTCGGGATATAATGCCACGTACTACTTAATAGACACACGTATTTCGTTTCATCCAAACATGTATGCGAGCATGATTTAGTCTAGTATGTTATTTATTTTTTTTAAACATGATTTAGTTGTTTATTTTTAAGCATGAGTAGTTATTTGTTTTGCGTTTGGAATTTGCATTAGGTTTATGTTGTTGTTTCCTTTTCACATTATATAATTGAAATATGTTCATGAGATTGCCGTGTGTTGTCATGTGTTATGAGAACTACTTTCCAAGCATGCGAACTTAGATATATGATTTATCTTTATGAACATGAACTAGATATAGGTTGTTCTTGAGCATGTTGCGTAGATTCGATTAAGATATTGCACAAATCACATCATTACAAGTGGTATAAGTAAGGGACCATTCCGAACCCAACAGGTTTGAGGTCTTCCCTTGCGAGGGGTGAGTGCGGCCTTAAATCTTTATCCCGGTTCACACCAGGTGGCGACTCCATGTTATTTCTTCAGTTTAGTTCCCCGCGAGCTATTCCGTACTCCCAACTAGGCCGCGAGCCTAGAACAGCGTCCCTGATTTCTGTGTCATACAACTGGTTCCTTTATATCTCAGTTGTCACTTGACTACAACTTATCTCTGTACCATTCCGTCTATACAACTTTTCGGACTCTTTAACTTGGGGCTATCTCGCACTTTTACTTTGTCCTCATATTAAGTCTGAAGGTCTTCTTCCACTATACCTTAACTCATTTCTGGGAATATCTTGAGGCAATCATCAGGATTCACCTCTGCTGCTGTCGTTTATCAAGGGTTGGGAGGGTGAAACCTTGTTCTGAGGCTTTCCTGGTTATGGTGATCTAGTTGCACATACGACTTATTTATAATATTGGAACCTTCGTGTCTACATGTCTGATAACTTTCCTCACACTAGGATATGACTGCTAAAACTGTCTGGCTATCTCTCCCAACTTTACTTCTGATTACCTTCGACTATCGAACTCACTGCCTCTTCTGCGAAGTCCTTATAGGGTCGTGCTTTCTAAGAACTTCCTCGTACTACCTCTGTACTTTTTCCTATCTTAATTTTTGTTTTTTAGCCTTATAAAGTTATTATTTCCTTTATCTGGTGCCACTATACTCTCTTTACTAGACCTGGCCGCCGGTTTGGTTCCGGTTCGGAACCGAACCGAACCGGCCGGTTCGCGGTTCCACAAGTGTGGAACCGGAACCGAACCGGTTAATTCCGGTTCGGTTCCGGTTCCACACTTAAGTGGAACCGGAACCGTAAACCGAACCGGAACCGAACCGGTCGGTTCCGGTTCGGTTAACGGTTCCTTTCCGGATTTTTTTTTTTAAATAATAAATTTTAAAAAATAGAAAAAATTCTATAATCGTAACGTTTTTTCATACTATCACATCATTTTTATAGAATCTTTTTTTTATAAAATTCTTTTAACCTATAATCTTTTTTATAGCCAACTCTTGACTAGTGTTTTCTTTATATAAGCGATGTGGGATATTTGTTACTTGACTATTGTGTCCCACATTGCTTATATAAAGAAGTCAATAACCAAGAGTTGATTATAAACAGGATATGGACATTCATGTTTTAGTATTGCAATTTTAAACCTCATTAAGTCATTATTATTAATAAAAAAAATTGAGATTTACTTGAGGAACCTTACGGTTCCAAGAAAATAAATTTTTTTTTTTTTTTACTTCCGGTTCCAACCGAAACCGTACGGTTCCAACCGGTTCGGTCAGGGTAAGAACCCTAACCGAACCGGTCAGGTTCCGGTTCGGTTCCGGAACGGAGGACCTTAATCCAACTTACTAAGTCCATGCGCTAATAACATAATGCACATAAAAATAAAGACAACAATATCGAACTTTGTATACCCGATTGAACACATCTTACATTCAACCGAATATACGTCATCTGGCGCGGTGAAACATCATGGTAAAGGATTTTAACCCCTCGAAATGGAGGACCTTTAATCCAACTTACTAAGCCCATACGCTTTATCTCATCATTACACAAACAAATAACATACAGAAAGTAAAATGGCGAAATAAGATGCGGATAATAAACAATCAAGATAAATTAAGGGAGATATGTGCCATTTGCTCAAGTGGTACGTGGAGTTGTATCCCAAGTACAAACCGCACTACCGTCCATTCGGATTCGGCTACAGAATTTTCGTCTGGGTTTCCATCCTATATACCACAAGAGATGACACATTTTCCCTTTCATTCAAAGGTCACAATATGCATCCACAAACGACTCTCATGCGAATAAAACATTTAAAAGACGAATGACAATAAATAGGAAAAGTGCCCTCAGGTCTAACCTTTTAAATCACCTCTCGGACGTACGGTACACGATCGTCGGAAGGGTTAACGCTCTGCAACTCCTCCGGTTCACTGGTTCACTTCTCTCGTTTGTTGTCTCACTGTTTTGAGTCATCGTTCTCCCTGTTTTACTGCTATTTTTACTGTATTTCGCTGCTCTTTCAGTGACGTTTTCTGGTCACTGTTTCAGGTATTTTAGGCTACTGTTTTGGATGTTTTTGAAGGTTTAAAGTGCAGTTTTTTAGTTACTGTTTTAGGTGATTTAAGGGGCTGTTGTATAGGGGTTATTTTTGGTGATGTGTGGGCTATTTAGGGGGCTGTATTTGCGTGTTCAAGGGCTGTTGTATGGGGTGCAGTGGGCGTGTGTGGATGGTGTTTAGGGGGATTTCTTTTGTGAATGAGCTATGGTGTCAATGCCTTGCAGAATTTTTGTGGTTTTCATAAATGTGCTAGGGGGAAGTGTTGGAATTGGGTTACTTTTATAGGCAAAGGGTTAGGGTTTCCTTGTGCTTGTATAGGAAGGAGACCAATTAGTGTCTTACAAGGAAAGCAAAAGATTGATTGGAGACAAGATTTGGTTTGTTTAGGAAGGTTATATATTTAATTTGTTTTGTTTAGGAATGATATTTGTTTTAAATTGGTATATGATTTTTAGATTTTATTTAATTTTGTCATGTGTTAAATATGTATTTAATTAATTTGGATGTGTTTTATGGGCTTTGGTGGGCTAATTGGGCTTGGGTGTGAGGCTAGCAGCAAAACCAGAAATACCGACACCGTTCGAACGCCGATTCGAACGCTACATGAACGCCCGTAATCTGCTTGACGTTCGAACGTGGTCACGAACGCAGCACGAATGAAAACAGTGAATTTGTGAAATGAATTTGATGACATACGTATTCTGAATTTCCTCTTCCGACGTCCGTTTCCCGCGACTTAAAAGGTAGTGCCTCCGAATGAGACTCATCATAGGGACTTATATGCAAAAATGCAGTGCCTACACTACCGATTTTCAAGACATGGTTGGCTTCTAGCAAAGCATCGTGCCTACCCAATTCTCCAGAAATATTCTTCTACGGAATACATGATCTATGTCAGGCGTAGTATACGTAGTATTACGTATTACGATCCAGTATCGGATGTCACATGCTAGGCCTGGGGCTGGAGTTGTGTCTGCCCTGTACGAAGCATATATTAGATCACTAGCCACTAGTCTCTTTATGATCGGAAAGTCATGACATAGTCATACTTCCCCGATGGCTATAACACTTAGAGTACCAGTTCTGTATCCATGTGTGATCATCATCTCCATATGACTGAAGTGATACTTCCATCTTGACATCACACCCAATACACTACGATTCTCAATATACCCAGAAGAGGCGTACACAGAACCTATTAAACCCTGGATGACCAAAACCAAAGTATATTGATTGTCACAAGTATTAGCGATCCAAGTCTCAGGTTAAGACCAAATACACCGACCCTGATTCGGATTCCCATAGACACATTGTCATACTACCAATGGGATTCCGAGTGGTCTATCCAAAGCGAAGCTGTTTCCGTACCATCGGTAAATAGAACCTCCTATTACACTTGCATGAGTATCCAATACCTAAATATATGAGAATTATGCCGTTACGCTTCCATAACACGCACAAGTGTAATACTACCTATTCCGCATTATCGATGTCCAGTCTCGATAATACTACGACTATGGATATTTAATGATTAAACCTTAGTGGATTAATATTGTGTCATATCTTATTAATCTGGAACTAATCATAAGGACTTTTATCATTTATATATCCGAGTAATCCAATTACAAATGATAAAAGAGCAATTTCCTTTGTCACATAGTTAATTTGTACAACAACACCATGTTCTGTACAAATAGTGATGATATGGGTCATAATTGTCCAACACCTTGAATTCCTTAAATCTTTATTTCCCTGGAAACTTCATCATCTTTGATTGCTTAAGGAATTTCTTATTAATTCTTGGGTTCAGGTACTATTCTTTATCTAATTTCTCCTTCTCATTACCATGGGTCTCTTTAAAAGTTACTCACTTTAATCCTAAGAGCCGTTCTTCCTAATTTCTTTGTATTTCTAAGTCTTTACCTTTTTAAAGGCTCCTTAATTTAATGATGGCCTCTAAACTAGCTCAACTTATTGTGACTTCAAACTATTCTGACTCATGCTGCTTGTCTATGTCTCTTTGAACCCATCGATTTGGCTGTCTAGCCTTCTCACAATTCACCTAACTTGTCAATTACTCTTCTTTATTATTCCTTCTCTTTACTAGATTCTAAGTTGAGCATATTCCTTCCATAAGGATCTTCAAATACACACTTATGCTTTACACTTAAGCTTGGTAACGCTCTGGTTAGGTGTTTGGACGTTTTCTAGAATTGAGGTTTCTGAAATGGAGGGTCGTCATTGGTTCTATGGGGACCTAGTCAACTACTCCATGTCTTAAGATTCATTACTCTTTATTGATTTCTCTGAGGTCTTCACTTATCTTACTATCTCCAAACTTCTTTTCTTATTTCACTGTTCGTACTGAATCTTCTTGCCACTTCTGTTTCCTTCTTGCTGTCTCCATATCCTATTCCTTGGCTCTACACCATGCTACTGAGGCTAGTGGTGGTTCACTTTTATGGCTATTTCCTAAATCTCTGCTCTTTGCTCTTGTCACCAATCACAACTATGGCACTTTGTTCTATGATCTATACTAGCACCTTCATCACTTCTAAATATCCCCAACCTCACAGGTCTATTATTTTATACTTCCATGGTTTTCTACAGGCTGGTGGGCTGATCCTTAGGTTCTACCGTATTGTTCTATCATGTGGACTTTTACTAGTGCTGCAGACCTTGTGCTGACTTGTCTTGTCCTCTAGGCTACCCTGGGTTTTCTTCCTAATAACCTCGAAACTTCCTTAATTTATTCTTTGTGATCAATCTTCTGAATGCTTCCATTGCTTATGATGAACTATCATTGGCTCCTGAAAGTCACCAATATTTATACTGGTAGGGGCTAGGGCAAACATCTTATATCTTAATTTTTTTTTGGTATCATTGTTGTAGTGCTATGTGTCATTGTAGAGTCTATTTCTCATGTAAGGTAGGAATGAGGTAGGCTCAGTCAGGGCAGCTTCCTTATCTGGTGTCACTGGAGGGTTCGAAGACTAGATAATTTAAGGTATTGTCTCTATCGAATTGCTGGGGGTAAGGTAACTAACCATTCATGTTTCCTGCTTGTGGATCTGGGTTTGAGTTTGGGGATCTAGAATTCTCTAAATCCTCTTTGACATCTCGATCCATTGAGATTCTCAAGACTAACCTTGATTTCATACTTCTGTTATCTTGCTGGCTTTTTCCTTGCTACTAGGGGAACTTACTATCTATACGAAGTATTCGGTGGCTATAGAATTGGCTTGAAGGAAACTTTTCTGAGGAGAGACGGAATCTTACGTTTACTAGGAAATTCTGTTACTTGTTGGGGCTTTACTATTCTCTTGGCTACTACGGTTTCATTTACTAGTCTGATTCTATATTTCTTTCTTACTTTTCTCCACTTAGGCATTTCCCTACCTTTGCTTACTCTTCTTCTAAATTTTTCTCTCTCTCTTTCTACTTTTCTAGGTGGATATCTTTAAACTTTTTCTATTTCTTTGTCTTTTTACTTCTCTGTCTATAGCTATTTTAAGCTTCTAAGCATATTCTCTTTCTTCTTTATAACTCATCTTCCCACTCCCTTGGGTACTTTTCATAAAATCTCACCATATGGTTTCGTAGCTTGTTTATACTTCTGGTAATAGGCTGAATATCTTCAAGAAGAATCCTAACTTGGATCTAAAGTATAATTGTCCTCGTAAGGAATACTATTTGAATGATCTAGGAAAGCTTACTAACCTGTCTATGGATCTTGAGGACGTACTCGAGGATCAGATACTGGAGAGGTAGTGCCTCGCATATGAGTATCTGGGACATACTACGTATACCAGACCCCATCATTCTGCCCACTGTAGTCACTGACTTCCTAGACCATGCTCTGATACCATCTTTGTAACATCCCCGATCTGGAGATGTTACCGACGGGGAATAGGCCGTACTATTCCCCTAAGCCTCTGACATACTAACTGTATACTTTACTACTGTCATATCTCGACTATAACTTGAACATGGGACCATTGATCAAACCTTAACATAAAATGTAAAAGATTTCATACTCACATAAACTTAACGTCACATACATTTCGACTCTACACCTTAGTACCGAAACACAACTTTACTATAAAATTTTCTGAAACTAAACTTTGCTTGACTTGACTGAAGTCATACTCTAACAGGTGGACTCAGACCCACTAGTGACTGCCATCAGTATCCGTCCTCTCGAGGTCGTCCTCCTGGATTACATGCAAAACAAACACTGGGAGTGAGGGGGTTAGATCGCTGTACGATCTAAGTGAGTGGACAAAAAACTGAAATGCTGTTATAAAAATATTTGGTTCTAAATCCTAGATTTCAATGAAAAACTTATAGGAAAACTTTCTTTCTGAAAACTTTGCTTGAAACCTCTTTAGTAATACTTCTCTTTTTAAAACCTGCTTTTGAAAATCTGTTTCTGAAAGTCTGATTTTTCTGAAAAACTGTTTGAAAATCTGATCACTGTGAAGTGCTATGTATTTGAAAACCTTAACGTAAGAGGGCGTTACGTATCCCCATCCCCCCATATGCCTAACTATAGCCAGCAGTGCAAATCCATGACTTTGGGGAGTTACGTATCGCTGTCCCCCAAAGCATGCCACTATTGTCTTTGAAACTGGTGGCCTTGGGGCGTTACGTATCGCTGTCCCCCAAGCCACAAACTAGAACTGGGGGTGTGGATCTATGCTACCACCCAAGCTCTGAAACTAGGGTCTAGAGGCGTTACGTATCGCCGTCCCCTCAGTCCTATACATGTGCACATGTCTCTGTCCTTCAATTCCAACTGTGTCAAGTTACATACTGAGGTGATTTTTTCCCTCATGCCTCAAAAAACATAAAACATGTTCTGAAAAAAAAATATTTATTTCTCAAATAAAACTTGAATCATTTCTCATATATTCTGAATAAAAACATAACTGATAAATAAATGACTAACGCCCTAAAAGCAGAAAACGTAAGTCTGAAATTCAAAACTTGATAAATAAAATCAGTCTGAGGAAAGAGGTCCACTCACTGTTTAGGAATCTGGCTGGAGCTATTCCGCTTTGTCGAAGGGATTGCAACTCCTGCAATGGTCTGTAAATGGTAATTTGGTTAGATTACAAATCACGAGATAAGTTTCAGAACAAGGTTAAACTTTCTCAATTCAGGTCCGTACTATCGTTACTTAATATATCATGCTTGGTATGTGATGTGATATATGCATTTAAACTGATACGATACCCTAAAGGTGGTCTCTAACACGCTGGGGTGGAACTGAACTGATTAAGAAACTATCTTGGTGATATTTTCATCTCGCGTCGCGACGCAACCATTCCAGAATCGGCCCTAATTTTTCTTCTACGCGTCGCGACGTAAAACCCTCTTTGTGTCGCGACGCGAACCTGATTTCCAAGTTTCTGCCTTTCTTCCTCAAGTTTATCTTACTCACCCAAATACATCCTTAATACTTTCATATCAATTTTTATCACACAAACCATTTCATTAAACCTCAAATACACATGATCTACATCCAATTATCATCCTAAGAAACTCACTAAACTTCAAAATTATTAATTTTAACCAAACTTTAAGAACTCCAAATTCGAGTATTTAGTTCAAGAATCACTTTTCCTATATTTTTGTCACTACAATGTATCCTCTATCATGCCATCATCTCTATTCTATCATTATGCTTTGAAAAATTAAATAATTCAAGATTTGGGTCAAATGGGTTTTACCTCTTTTTTCCATAATTTTCTTCATTCTCTAATCCCTCCATTGTTGCTAAGCTTTTCTCTATTTCTTCTTCTTCTTGAGAAAAATTTAGATTTTTGCATTTGGGTCCGAAATTACTATTCATCAGGATTTTGACTTGTATTTTTGACCAGCTTCTGGTCCGAATTTGGGAAAATATTCAACGCGGAAGTTGTAGGTCTCGATCTCAGATTTCCAACGATATAAAATTCATAAAAATCGGAGTTCATATGAAAAGTTACTCCCAAAATACTACGGGCTGTCCAAAGGGAACTCTGTACAGTCTCGTCCCGGGACTTCGAGAAATTTAACGATCGTCCCCAAAGTCGTTCCATGAGTATATTTGAGTCTCAATATAATTTATTTTATATGCCTTTTTCCCTTCCATAACAGTACAATTGTATACAGTAGTAAAAACTATCGGTCGTTACAACAGTTTTCAAAACTTCATATCAAATATCTTTGAACCAGTCAAACTATTCTATATGCGTTTGATCAAAAACACGTAATTAAGTCATGAAAAATCATTGACTATGTTACGAAGTAAAGAAAACTACCTATAGTAATTTACAATTCATTAAACTACATACATCTAATGTATCGGTTTAATAAATCTTATGGTCCAATGACGATCATTGGTTAAATGATATTTAATCACTTTCCTGAATATAATATTCATTAAATAGATAAGGATATTTGGTGTGATCTTGTATCAGATCATCATTTACCATACAGAATAAGCATATAATACTTAAGAGATAAAATTTCATAAACGATTGTTCTAAATTATTTACATTACAAAAACTATTTCTAAATATTTATCCTTACGTCAATGACACTACTAGTCGTATTAAAATATGTAACAATTGTTTACATATAACAAGTAATTATCCAATAGTTATAAGTTCTGATCAAATATCAAAAAAATCATTAAATAATATTTTAAATAACTAGACGAGAGATTTGGTATCTAATACCTAAAATTATCTTGTTGTGAGAATCGATATTCTCTATACACAACTATGCGCATCTCATCTCTTTAGCTTTCTAATTTACCTTCAACTATTCACAACAGATTCAAATAATTGACAAGCAAATAGTGTCAAACACATGACCTCCATAGGTCATCAAAGCGAAGAAACATCATTGACTAATAAACAATACCTAATGGATTTTCTTAAGGCCAATCAAGAATCTCGAGACATGAACCAATTCATGTCAATCCTTACTGCATAAGAAACTATTCTCTCTAAAAATAATATCATAAACTAGTCGACTCTAGAACCTATTCTAAAAATCTATAACCAGACGTGAAGTCAGAAAACATATATCAAATATGCATGCATTGGATTAGAAGTTAAAATCTATCTACACGACAAAATAACGAAAACAATAGTAGACAATTTTCATGACATTACACACTGCCTAAGTTTTATATTTTTAACCTAGCAATGTTTCCCACTAATTTACGTAATACCGCAATCCCCAATGGAAAACAAGAATTCAATAATTAACTCGAATTCCATAGTGAGAAGTGCACCCCATGAATATATTTCGACTCATAACGTTGGCACGTTTTCGCCTACGTATATTCACAGGTAAAAAACTCATTGTCAATCACACTTATTGTGACTCCTAATTTTGGTCCTGACCATTTCTCATTGTGACAACTTTGGCACGTTCATAGCAATGGTATCAAAGCTACACTTGTCAATGACAAACTCCTAACAACTCTGGCATGTTCAGGATTTTCACTTTCACTTGAATTAGTCTCTTATTATATAAGTTCTACCGGTGCAAATGAACTATCATCAGCCATAACTGCACAACTTTGGCACGATACAACTACAATATCAGGAAAACATCTGTATTGACAAGATAGGCCAAGAAATAAATATTCCTAATATCAGTTACTATAAAGCCTTATTTAACGGGGATATTCCTAAAGTGGATTTTACTCTACATCAAATGCAAATATTTAATCCAGATCAATTTCTCAACAATTTAATTCTACCCAGGAAACCATAAGTTAACTTAACCATTAAATCACCGTTACATTTCATGTTAGCACAGAACAGAAAATAAAGAAACATATAAATTATAAGCATGTGCAAATGTCAAAATTGGATTAGGTACATATATCAAGCATGAAAAATATGATGGATGTAAGATCAGACTCACTCTAATACCATTTTAATGGGGTTATTCGCTGCAGAAGTTGATCGGTGAAATCATTCACGTAACGCAAGCGCACATATCGTTCAAGTATTATAAAATGTATCGATCCCAGGAGGACTTAATACCTAGGCTATCAATTTATGAAGTTAAATATTTACAAGTATCTAATAGATGGTTGTTTGATTGGATGGTGATTTTAAACTAAAGACAAGTAAATAAAACAATGCAAATGTAAATAAAAGGAAAATTCAATATTATTAAACTATCTAGGGTTGTGAATCCTTCTAATATCTTTAAAAGATGAAGTAGGTATCTCACGTTTGTGCAATATATTGGTTTATTAACCTGGAACACGAAAATATGCAAAAGCCTATGTCGATGGTCAGATGCAAACACCCAAATAACCCAATTAGTCATATGTCTATGTTAACTAAGTTACCTGAATTTATGAAGATTAAGTTCCAATTATGTCTACCTCCGCCCGGCAAGTATATGTCTATCCTGTAAGGAAATCTACCTAAGGGTCACCATGCGCCGATGTGAGATCGTGAGCTATTGAGTCTAAGGCTGAAACGTAAAATTCCTTCGTCAAGTTTATTTTAAATTTACCAGATCAATCTTATTAATGGCCAGTTAACAAGAAACAGTAAGCTTAAGACTCAATAAATAAATCTTTATATTACCCAAGTCATAAAATACCCCTTATAAATCGGTGATATTGGAATTCATCACAACCCCAAATATAATATTTAGTTACAACACATATCTAGGACTAGTAAAGACATGAATAAAATAAATGACATAAAGTAAAGCTTGGAAATTAAAAAGGTAAATAAAGCAATAAAGAAAATACTGGGGTTAGAGGATCCACTTTTATTACTTCGATTTTCGATATCTCCATTATTATAATATATAAACTTTGCATGACATTACAAACCGACCATATAGGTGGTATCCTGATTAAATAATATTTTTGATTAATTCCAACCGACCATAAAGGCGGTATCCAATTTAGTCAGGTGAAAATCAATTTAATTAAGTCCAACCGACCATAAAGGTGGTATTCCATTAAGTCAGGTTTTAAATAGTTTATATATTATAATTAAGGGAGATTAATGTAAATATTAATAATAAAAGCTTTACCTTTCACCCTAGCAGAGGGGAGTTACCTCCTCATACTAAAAAGTAAAAATAAAGACTTAAAAGAAAAGTAAAGAAAGAACTATTGCGTAAAATAAAAACTTAAATACAGAAAGATTTAAATAAACAAAGAATATACAATCGTCTTAGTATTCTTAAGGAAATCCCCAGAAGAGTGTATGAAATTTACAAATGAAATGGCTTGTCATTTATAGGCAAAATTTTGCCTTCACCAATTTCTCCACAAATTTTTCCACCAACATGGCACAAAACATGGCACCATAATTTTCATTTTTTATTATATTTCATTTTTTTGTTTGTTTTCAAAATGACTTTAATAATTGCACTTAACACACTTCTAGATATTTTATCAATTTCGGTCATGAAAACATCCTAATTAGAAATTATTACGAACTTCAAAGTTGAAGATCTTTGAGTCTTATTTAATCTGGAACTTGAATCACCTCAATTCGATATTGGAGTAGAAAGTTATGGCCAAAATACAAAAATTACGTAAAGTTGAAATTTCCGAAATTGTACTTCATTAGAACGCCATTTCAAGTTTCCAACCTCCAAAATCCAAATGTCAAGTCCAGTTTTTGCCCTTATTTGTTCCACATTTAGTCCTGATTGATTTCATTGAGTCCCAAAACTTTATTTATCTGCAAAACACACAAAAATACATCAAAATATTCATAAAACTCGAGAAATCATACAAAATATTAGGTTAAAGGGGCGGTAATTAGTGATATATTTTCCGCTCATCACACCCCCAAACCTAACATTTTGCTTGTCCTTGAGCAAAACAACAAAATAAAATAAAATAAATAACTGAAACTAAATTAAACTAAGCCACTTTCGTAGGGATCACAGTTGCATTTAGCGTATGCAACAAGCCTTTAAACCCTTAAGTGTCCCTAGTGGACGAGTTGTAGTCTCGTGAGGGCTTACAACGACGATACCCACAAACGTCAAATGCACACAAAAGCAAAAAGATAAAAGAAATTTGTGACTAAACAAATGAAACTCTTATCCAAGTTAATAGCTGTTTTCTTTCTTTCTAAATTACCAAATAAGTAAATTCTCTGATTATTTTTACCATTCTCCATATACACAACCAACAAGGTATTAATCAGTTCATTGTTCCCACAATATTCATAAGTGTAGTTGAAAAGATAGTAATATTTGTGTCCTAAAGTTATATCAGAATTCACACCTTTATTTAGCGATGGAAGTTTTTCTGAATTTTTTTTTACAACATCTTGAATCCATGTAGCGAGCTTTGGGTCAGAGACTCCCAAGCCAGTTGGCTTTAGGGAACTAGGTGTTAAGACACCCTTACAGACTTAATTACTCGGATCTCAAATATCTTTTTTTTATATAACATCTTTAATCCATGTAGCAAGCTTTGGGTCAGTGACTCCCAAACCAGTTGGTTTTAGGGCACTGGGTGTTAAAACACCCCTACAAACTTAATTACTCGGATCTCAGATGTTTAATTTTTTTTCACTTATTATTCCATTACTTTTTTAGATGCTTTCTCCAATTAAACTAGAGCACTGAATATTACAAACTTTTCACTTACAACTCATGGCTGTATGTTACCATGCATGTTGATAATACCTGTCAACTGAACATATAAAGATCCAATTTAGTCAGTATTATGGAGAATTCACAAATTAAATAATTCAAAAAGGAATAAACAAAAACTAACTTGTTACGAAATAGGTTGAGATACGTCTCAGGAGTGGAAATTTCTTACACAGCTATCTCACACCAATTTCACCTGATTAGTCAAGTTAAAAACACAAAAACAAAATATTTTTTTAAATTTTTGATAAGAAAACTAAAGGTTAAGATCTAGGATAATCCGATGCTTCTTACCATGATCATTATCGGACCAGTTTATCTTAGAAAGGATAGGGTCAATTTGTGGTTCAAATGCTAAGATTTGGTCAATTAAATCATGGCAGTTCTAGCAGTGAAGAGGATATCTTTTACAAGTTTTGACACGAACCCATTTCTCCGGACATCATCAAGAAACACACAAAGAAAATCATAAAATCCATCAACATTGAACATTCCAATTGGTTTCTGGTGTATGTTCAAGTTCGCCCAAGATAGTACTGTAAAATTTCCTCCATCGTGGCCAAACCATCTGGCAAAGCAATAAAAACATCAACACGGTTAATCATTTCTACTAGTCATTCAGACATACCTGGTACAATAAGTTCCTCTGTGTTTGATAGTTCTATAAGATTCGCCTCTGCCAAAGGTTTTAGGATGATTCCCAGAACTTGACTACCTCCTTCATGTACAGCCCTTGAAACGCACCCCATTAGTCCAAGATTGCCACCGCCATATACTAGGTGCATATTCCTTTCATCTATGACTCTACCCAATTCATGTGCTGCCTCAACGAACTCTGGTTTAGAACCAACACTAGTACCGCAAAACACAAAAATATTTACAACTCGTCTTCTTGAAGTTGCTTCCATTTTTTTAAAAATCTGGATGTCTTCAAGAGTGGGATGATGAGCTGAATTTATAGAACCAGAAAAAGTGTGAGTAATAATAACACTAGTACCTGCCAAATGATAATTATTAACTAAACATTAAAATATATCGTGAAAGTCAAAAAGTCTGGATCCTGTCGGAGAAAATAAAAGAGAATAACAAAACAAATCACAATTATTAGTTAAAGACAAAGAGATAATAATATTTATAAGAAGTAACGGCTTGATTGACATCTATGCATTAGGGACAAGTTTCCCATCCAATTTTCTTATAAATTGGCAAACAAGGTCTTTTAAAGTCAGATTCCTGAGACTTAATTGTTGTCTTTCTTTTCGAAACTGTGTATATAAAATATGGATTGCGTGATGCACATATCCACTAGGATGCATCTCAAGCGTCAATAATATGTCATCTAAAGACTCCTTACTCAAGCCATCCCTAATAAATTTAATTGTATCTTCACAGTTATCAAACACCATTCCTAAAGAACGACAACGGGTATTACATGTCATGCGTGTACATTTATAGCAGACACCCATTCTTTTAACTTTTTTTTTGCATAGGTGCTTTTTTCTAAACCAGGCAGATATGAAATAAAAGAGTCAGAGGACTCACCTGCCAATCGTACTCGTGCTTCAATAATCTAACGAATGTCATTAGGAATACCTTTGATCATCAAAAGTCTCATTCGTTCCATACGAGCTTTGTAGACTTTCATCAGAGAGTTTTGAGGGAGATAAGGAAATTGTTTATGAAGATTTGCGGGAA
>SKCR01018215.1:0-20362 GCA_019454045.1 Zanthoxylum bungeanum | reverse complement strand
TCCATTTCCATTCAAGAGTTCTTATGTCTTTCCGCGCCCCTTTAAGCCCCCGAAAAATTGACAAAACGATTAACTACTTCATTTATGAATTTCATAGTAATAGAAATACATGTCCTACCGAAACAGAATTTTGAACTTGCTATCCTCTTGCCTAGCAGGCAAAGATTTGCCTCCGTGGAAAAGATGATTCATTCGGATCAAGATGAAAGCCCTACTACATTGCATTGCCAGAATACATGTTGTATATTTGAAAGAGGTTGACCTCCTTGCTTCTCTCATGGTACAATCCTCTTCCCGCCGAGCCCCCTTTCTCCTCGGTCCACAGAGACAAAATGTAGGACTGGTGCCAACAGTTAATCACGGAAGAAAGGACTCACTGAGCCGGGATCACTAACTAATACTAATCTAATACTAATAGAATAGAAAATACTAATATAATCGAAAAGAACTGTCTTTTCTGTATACTTATGTATACTTTCCCCGGTTCCGTTGCTACCGCGGGCTTTACGCAATCGATCGGATCATATAGATATCCCTTCAACACAACATAGGTCGTCGAAAGGATCTCGGAGACCCACCAAAGCACGAAAGCCAGGATCTTTCAGAAAAAGGATTCCCATTCGAAGAGTGCATAACCGCATGGATAAGCTCACACTAACCCGTCAATTTGGGATCCAATTCGGGATTTTCCTTGGGAGGTATCGGGAAGGAGTTGGAATGGAATAATATCGATTCATATAGATACAGAAGAAAAAGTTCTCTATTGATTCAAATGCCTATAAGAACTCAATTCATTATTTCTGGATAGGAATGTCGAAATAAATCTTGGGTACAAAAAAATGCGGGTTTCTTTTTTTTACTTCGTCCTTTCAGTGCTTTAAATTAAACCTTAAAAAAAAGATTCAAAAAACGATATGATTCAACCTCAAACCCATTTGAATGTAGCGGACAATAGCGGTGCCCGAGAATTGATGTGTATTCGAATCATAGGAGCCAGTAATCGTAGATATGCTCATATTGGTGACGTTATTGTTGCTGTAATCAAGGAAGCAGTACCAAATACGCCTCTAGAAGGATCCCCCGAATATTGGGTAGCCGTCGTTAAACCGGGTAGAATACTTTATGAAATGAGTGGAGTCGCTGAAAATATCGCTCGAAAGGCTATTTCAATAGCGGAGCTTCTTAATAGACCCTTATGGAATCCATGAGTATCAATACCGTCACATTAATCGTAAATGCGTGAATGTGATGTACCAAAAAATCCGCGGTTCCTAATGGAATAGGTAACAAAGCAACTTTTCCACCCACTGACACTAAATCACCACCCCCCCAAGTCAAACTGGTGCTTGCTGTTGCACCAGGGGCCGTTCCACCAGGCGCTAAGGCGTGGGTGTTTTGTATCCATTGAGCAAAGACGGGTTGTAGTTGTATCGCGGTATCTGAAAACATATCTTGTGGACGCCCTAAAGCACTCATGGTATCATTATGAATATACAAACCAAAACTGTGAAATCCTAGAAATATACATACCCAGTTGAGATGTGATATGATTGCATCGCGATGCCGAAGAACTCTATTCATTTCGGGCTGAGCAAAGACTTCAAAGTCAGTTCAGGCTGACTTCTAAACTAACCAAATCAAAATAGAAAATTTAGATATTTGTACCATGTCGAAGTAAGGAACCATGGCATATATGTTTGGAATCGATTCCATTTTGAGAGAGTTGAAAAAGCACTGTCTCGTTGAAAGGTTCTAGACAATCTGCCCTTTCTCAACGCATTTCTTTAGAAGCCCTAAAAATTGGGTCCATGAAGCCTTAGATACTCCAAGCCTCAATAGGTATGATTCCGAAAATCATTTTGAAAAAAAAAAAAGACGTACATTTTATCAAAAATTATACTTAATAGAGTTGCTCAAAGGGGGGAATTCAAATCTTTCACTCACTGAGAAGTGAAAACCTGTGACTAGCTCACTTCGATCCGTCTTGGGCAAACTCTTCTTCTTTGAAACTTATCCAACTTGAGTTATGAGAGTCGGAATGCTTTTTTGTTTCTTTTGAAAAATGAAAAAGAAACAAAAAAAAAAGGAAGGGCTTAAATCTCTAATTGATTTGATTATTTTATAGATCTATTTTACATTCTAATTCTATACATAGACATAACTATCACTTCTAACCAAACACTTTTTCATGGCTTTTAGATAGACGGTGTCTTCGACTAATTGGAGCAAGAGCAGCAAGAAGGGGTTATGCGGCAGTCAAACGGAGGCGTGAATGCAAGATGCCAGCGGTGGTTGGACCGTAGGTGCGATGATTTACTTCACGGGCGAGGTCTCTGGTTCAAATCCAGGATGGCCCAATCCCCTTTCGAATCCCCTGTTCCCCTCATTTATCCTTACTTTCTTTATATTCGATATTCTCCGCTTCCTTATCTTATGTTTAGTATCTAGTTCTAGTCGAATTTGATTCTATTCTAATCGAATCGAAAACTATTGACACTTTCTATGATATTTAAATCTGATAATAGTGACATCCTCCAATTTCTATTGAAAAAACAAAGAAGGGGGAAAGGCAAATAGCCTTCGATTATACGAAATTGGATTTCGACGCGGAATTAAAATTAGATTTAATTCGGGTGAGCGAGTTAATTTAGAATTCATTCGTAAGCGATGTGAATAGTGATTTTGCTAGGCATAATTAATTAATTACGTCGCAACGGAAAATTCGTTAATTTGGAATTAGCGAACCCGAGCCCGGGATTGTTTGCGAGCGCATTCGCATTTCGAATTCGAGTGCGGCACGTAAGTCACATCAAGCGTCAAATCGCTAGTCACTTCAAGCGTCAAATCACTTGTCACTTTGAGTGATGTGATGTGACAACTTGTCACTTGATTGATTGAGTGATGTGAATAGTGATAGATGTTGATGGAGGTGGTTGTCGGCATAATTACCATTTTAATTTTTGAAAGCAAAAATGGTAAATGAATTTTAGAAAATTTATAAGTGTATTAGATACACTTTTGGCAACCAACTAACATATCTCTCTCTCATTTTTCTCTTCCCTCTCTCACGCCCATAAGGGGCAGTTTTTCTCTTCTATTTTCTGGTTCACTGCCGTGAATGGAAGGAGAAGAAGATGGTGTTTTTGTGGCAAAAATATCAAGAGCTGGCACTTAAATGAGTACATACAAAGGTGATAGGGAACTAATTTCATGAGCATAGAATCACCATGATAAGCTTGGAGCTTGGAGCATCAATGGAGGACCAAGATGGCCGATTCTTGGAGGACACCAAACTGCCACTACTGTGACTTCCAAAGGAGGGCAGAAACATTTTTGTCTTCAACGCATCGCCTCAACCGCTCGATGTAAGTATTCCGTAACTTCTTCGATGTATTCACTTTGTATTTTCATTGTTTGATATGATCTTGGGATGCTTAGACAATTCCAACATATGGGAGTCCGAATCAGTGTAGGTGTATTTGGTATTAACCTGAGACTTTCATCGCTAATACTTGCAACAATCAGTATACTTTGGTTTTGGTCGTCCGGGGCTTTAACAGGTTCTAGCATGTGACATCCGATACTAGATCGCAATACACAGTACTACGTATACTACGCCTGATAAAGATTACATATTCCTTTAAAGAATATTTCTGGAGAATTGGGTAGGCACGGTGCTTTGCTAGAAGCCAATCATGTCTTGTAATCGTATAAGAACGTGGTACTAGGTACGCACATATTCGGATAGTCCGATAATCCTATTTACTGCCAACATATCAAGGGATCTCTTGGGTCGCCTCCCGAAGATTCACTGTTGAGATTTGACTTGAACAGAAAATTAATCTGGGATTAATTATGAAAGAGAAAATTAATCTGGGATTAATTATGGCAATAATTAATCTGTGAATTAATTATCAAAAGAGAGAATTAATCTGGGATTAATTGCGTCGAGAATTTATCTGGGATTAAATTCGTCGAGAAGAGAGAACGCGATTACTTTGGAATTAATCGGTAAAGTAAATTTAATAGTGAAATTAGATTTTATTATTTAATTTACTTAATTAGGCTAAAATAATATATATTAGATATATTAATTGAAATTAGATTTCAACGCGGAATTAAAATTGGATTTTAATTCAAGCGAACGAATTATTTTAGAATTAATTCGCCAGCGATTTTCGTAATAATTTTGCTAGGCATTATTATTTAATTAAATTTGATTTAATTAAGTCGCAATGGAAAATTCATTTAATTCGGAATTAAACAAACCCGGGCCCGAGGGAAGTTGCGTGTTGGATTGTTCGACTTAAATTTGGAATTTAAAGTGGGGCCCACCAACTCACATCAACAAGTCACTTGATTGATGGAAGTGGTTGGAAGCTTTTAAAGCTTACTTGTCCAACATACTTTACTTTTTGGAAAATATAAATGCAACTTTTGATTTGTTTTTGGTAATTGATTTTAAAAATCAAAAAGTTGAAAACACTATTCTCTCTCCTCTCTCATGCTTGGCCGAAAGTTCAAGCTTCCATGGTGGAAAATTTTTCTTTAATTTGTTCCAAGCTAGCACTTAAAGGAGTGAATCAAGGTGATAGGGAGACTCACCCGAGAGTTTGGAACTCCTCTTCAAGCTCCGAGCTACTACATCCAAAGGAATTTTGAAAGCCTATATCCAGTCAATGTGAGTATTCCGCAACTCCCTTTGGTTTATTCAACACAAATCACAACTTAGAGATCTTGGCATGTTCTAGGAACACTTACAAGAATACCATACTCTTTCAAATAGTCGAGAAACTTATTGCTTAAGTATTTCCACCACGGTCCAATTGTGATATTTTTAATACTTTTACGGTCTGTTTTCTTACTTCGTGTCGAAACTCTTTGAATTACTCCAAGTTTCTGATTTGTGTTTCAGAAGATACACATAACCATAACACGATGTAACATCCGTAAAGGTTACGAAGTAATTATATCTACCTCTAGCCTTGCTAGACATGGGCCCACTTACGTCACTATGAACGAGGGGTAACAGATCGGTGGCACTTGCACTTTTACCAAGTAAAAGTGTTTTAGGCACTTTGCCTAATAAACTAGATTCATAGACATCATTTGAATTAGAATCAAGTCTGTCCTAGTATCCACTCTTCGAAAGGGTGGATATACGAATCTTATTAATGTGTCCCAGACAACAATGCCACTTTTAAGTCTCAACAGATTTATTCAGTTTGAGCTTTTGTTTGTTATGTTATATTTGAGGTTCATTTATATTCAAATATAAATATTGTTATTCACATCTAATATGTTTATCTCAATATCATTTTTATAAACAAAACACTTAGTATTCTAGAATATAAAGGTATACCCGCAACAGGTTAAACTAGATATAGAGATAATGTTACTAGTCAAACTAGATACATTATAACAATTTCCTAATTTAAGTACATGCCCAAATGGCAGTTCTAAGACTTAGGTTTCTACGGCCAAAACAGCGACTCCCGTCTCGTTTCCAACTCATAGGTCGATCTCAACTGAAGCCAGTCTCCTGCTAATCAGCAGATCCCGCACATCAGTACATATATTTATGTACCACATCCGGTATCTAAAATCCAATTTTAAAACCAGCAGTGGACATGTTTATAACAAACATACCTGAAGTCGGAGCCTTGCCCGTCTTCTCTTCCTTAATGTCTGCCTTTGTCCATACGGCAGTCACGCTTCTAGTGACCCCGTTTGCCACAGTTTAGGCATACATCTTGGGATATGTTCTTTGTCTTCCTAGAAGATTGTAACGATTTAGCCTTTGCCCTTTTTTTCCACATCCCCAGAAGCCTTTGGCCAAGCCTTGGCCTTATGGGATGTTGAAGTTAGATGCGCCTTGCGCTTCTTGCCCTTTTGCAAGCTCTGGCTCTGTCTAATTGAGCATATCCATTAACTCTCCAAGAGTTTTCTTTTGCAATCAATACTTCTAATATCTAAGAATAGATCTATAAAGATCCTTCAATTTCAATATCATACTATAAGGATCTAATCCTTAGTTCTGACGAAGAAATTAAGGAGTCTTTGCGGCAAGCATAAAGGATTGAGCACTAAAGTTTTCATCATGATGAGTCTTCCAAAGCTCATGCTCTACTGTTTGCTCAACTCCGGGCTTAGGCCAGAGAGGTCGCTTTATCAAATAGATTAACTTCTCATCTCTCAGGATTATCCTAAGATTCATTTCCCAATATGAAAATTTACGCCGTTAAAGACATTTTTCACATAGGATTATGTCTTTTGACGCTATTCTTTCAAGTCATCTTGATTGCTATAGTCTAACTATTCAATTAACGATTTCAGGTATAATCGAATATAATGATTACTATAGTCTAACTATATAATCAACTACTATTGATTGGTTACATTCAATTGTATTGATTACTATAATCCAATTATATGACCAACTACAAATGAAGTAGTTTGAATACAGTTCAACTGTTCAATTAAAATAACAATTGAATATTAGTCCAATTAATATATTTATATTTTTAATGAAGAAAAATGAAATGAGCGCGTATTGGCAAGTATCTAAACGAAATTGAAAATTTAATACTTGCCTCCCACTATTTTTCGGCGAGCCTCTAACCCTCTGTGGAGTACTCGGGAAACCTAGTTTCCTAGTGGGCTAGGATCCCGTTAAATAACACACAACCTTGACTTTGGCCAACAAGTTGTATGAAACTTAACTAGGTAGATCTCAAAGATCAATTGGATCTCATCCAATTCCTAGATCCAGTAGGTGGACCTCCAAGTCCGAAACATACATCCAATATATGCCAATATATCCGATATATTGCCTAACATTTTTTCCTCTAAATCAACTAAGCCTTGGCTTTGGCTCAACAAGCTTAATGAAACCAGTTAAGCATGACCTATTGACAGTGGGAAAGCTTCATAATCGAGGCCGATGAACAAGAAGTGACCTTGACTTTGGCCAACAAATCACAACTTGCCCAAGGCGTACGATATGGAACAAAGCCTTCATGATTCAAACACATTCGCAATGGACAAAGGTCTTGACTTTGGCCAACAAACCAATGCCAATCTTGAATCTTGAGAGAGAATCACTCAATGGAAGGAAAAACACTTAATATAAAATGAGGGTTTTTGTCGCGATTTGGCAACCATTTTATTATCTTTAATTAGGTCTCATCATACACCCTTAAGCATGAATTCTAAAAGCTTAATAAGGCGTGAATAAAATAATAATGATATTCGGATGGATATATAACAAACTTGTTCCTAGAATAAATCTCTCTATTTCCTCTCTCCCGCTAGCACTATTCATACTTCTACCCAATTACATAATACTTCTAAAGAAACCTCATTTACATTGAGGGGAATAGGTGAGAAGAGAAATACAATGAGAAAAGAGGTAATAGGCTGGACACGCAGGTCCAATTTAATAAATTCTAAAATTATTACAATAATTTTAAACATTGCCCTCACCCTTCTAATATCCATCCGATATACATTATTCATACATACATCCAAGTATTCACACAAAGCATGTTATCAATAAATCTAATCCAATTAATTAATCTTTGATTAGTGACCATCCAATGTTCAAACAACGATTTGATTTGCGCGAGTCCAACTCGTTTAAGAATAAATACTCAAAGTAAGTATTCTTGAATTATATCGAACCACAATTTTCAATCCAATTTAAATTGTATCCAATACTAATTAATATTTAATTTTAAATTAAATAATTACACTTTCAATAATGCCTTTTAGACTTGGATTCCAAATCCAATCTTTATGGGTCTCAAAGGCCCAATTAGTATCCAATACTATTCAATTAAAGTCCAATGGGCTTTCAATTAATTCTTAAAGCATAGGCTTTGGCAATTATGGGTCAAACCCAAGATGCCAAGGCCCAATCCGGAATCACCATATGCCAAAAATCAATTTAGGCCCATTAGGCCCAATTAAAATTTTAAAGGCCCAATTATCATATTTGGACTTTATGGAAATGGTTTTAGGCCCAATTGGATCCAACCAATTATCCTAAACCAAACTTGGCCTAACCAAGCCCATTAAGCCCAAATACAACAATTAAATTAATTCATTATTCCAAATTACAAATTAATTCAATCCAAGTGTAATTACCATAATTAATTAATTAATCTAATGCTTCCAAAACACTAATTAACTCAATTAATCATGTTTAATATTTCCAATTCATGTCCAACAAAAATTGAAGCAAAATCAATCTAATAACATGCTACAAAGCTCACGGCAATGGCAACAAAATTAACATCCAATTTGATTTCAATCTAATTAAATCAATATCTACGATTCATTTCATGCCATCAACATATCCAATTGTTAAATTTCAAAAATTCCACCATGAGCAACCTAGGGTAACTTTCGGCCAAGCATGTGAATTTGGGGAAAATTAATCTAATCAATTTTTCACAAAATCAATGATGCACAAATCCAATTCAACATCATATAAACTCAACCAAATCATCAATTTAGGAAAATCAAGCTCCAAACACAAAATTCCCAAATTAAAGTTTAAGAACCCTAGAATTCCAAATCAAACTTAGATTTCTCTGATACCAATTGTAAGTGTTCCTAGAACATGCCAAGATCGTCTAAGAGTGATTTGTGTGTGAATAAATCAAAGAGAGTTGCGGAATACTCACATTGATCGGATAAGTTCAAAACTTTTCCTTCTTTGTTGGATGTGTTGGAAGCTTCAGAGCTTGTAATCGAGTTCCATACTCGCAGGTGAGTTTCCCTATCACCTTGATTCACTCCTTTAAGTGCTAGCTTGAACAAAAAATGAAAGAAAATTTTCTCCTCCAAGGAGCAATGGAGTTCGGCATTTTGAGAGAGAGAAAAGGGAATAGTGTTTTTTGCATTTTGATTTCTAAAATAAATTTTTAAAAAACAAATCCAAAAAGTTGTATATAATTTTTTCAAAAAAGCTAAAGTGTGTTTGACAAGAAACCTTTAAAAGCTTCCAACCACTTCCATCACTCAAGTGACTTGTTGATGTAAGTTGGTGGGCCCCACTTTAAATTCAAAATTCAAGTGGGCTTGCT
Source organism: Zanthoxylum bungeanum (assembly GCA_019454045.1). Lineage (NCBI taxonomy): Eukaryota > Viridiplantae > Streptophyta > Magnoliopsida > Sapindales > Rutaceae > Zanthoxylum > Zanthoxylum bungeanum. The sequence goes on along the minus strand of SKCR01018215.1, from coordinate 11,270 downwards.
CAACGCACTTCGGGCTCGGTTTCGTTTAATCTGATTAAACGAATTTTCCGTCGTAACGTAATTAAATCTAATTTAATTAAATAATAATGCCTAGAAAATTAATACGGAAATCGCTCGCGAATTAATTCCAAATTAATTCGTTCGCTTGAATTAAAATCCAATTTCAATTCCGCGTTGAAATCTAATTTCAATTAATATATCCGATATATTATTTTAGCCCAATTAAATAAATTAAATAGTAAAATACAATTTAACTATTAGATATACTTTGTCGATTAATTCCAAATTAATCACGTTCTCTCTTCTCGACGAATTTAATCCCAGATAAATTCTCGACGCAATTAATCCCAGATTAATTGTTTCTCTTTTAATTAATCCCAGATTAATTCATTGCCGAATTAATATCCCAGATTAATTTTCTCTTTCATAATTAATCCCAGATTAATTTTATGTTCGAGTTAGATCTCAACGGTGAATCTTCAGGAAGCGACCCAAGAGATCCCTGGATATATTGGCAAGTAAATACGGTCATCGGACTATCCGAATACGTGCGTACCCGGTACCACGTTCTTACCGATTTACAAGACATGTTGGCTTTTAGCAAAGCATCGTGCCTTCCTAATTCTCCAGAAATATTCATCTACGGCGGAATACAAGATCTTTGTCAGGCGTAGTATACGTTGTATTGCGTATAACAATCCAGTATCGATATCACATGCTAGGCCTGAGGCTGGAATTGTGTCTGCCCCGTACGAAGCATATATCGGATCTCTGGTAACTAGTCTCAATAATCGGATAATCATGACCTTGTCATATTATCCCGATAGCTGCAGCATACTGTTGGGATTTTAAGGTGGAATATCGGTAACGCAGCGGAATCGCTGGAAATCAAAATTTTCCGATTTCAAATTTTTTCTCTGATCAATCAAATAAACTTATTTATTTAATTATCCAATTATCAAATTCTGAAAAATTACACAAGAGATCAAATTTCTTGGTAATTACCGAATTGCCCCAAAACTTTGTAAATTGATCATTTTAGTCCAAAAGTTGTCAAATACAATTTTGGATGATTCTAAATCATTTCTAAAATATTTTTCAACACATCTAATGCATCAAAATCAGATTTCACACAAATCCCCAATTTTTCTGAAATTGCCGAGAGCACCCCTAATTTTCAGTTTTTTGCAATTTGGTCCTTTTTTGTAAAAAAACAAGCCAAGATCAAATCCAATTAACCCAAAATTTACATGCATCATATGCATACCATAATACATCACATATATGAAAAGCCCCAAATTTGGAGAAGGTTATGAACCCTAATTTTTCAATTTCATCAAATGTCCAATTTTACCAAATCTTTAAAATCCAACACTTTAATCCATTCAATATTTCACCAATCTAGCCTCACCACTTTGAAACAACTCTAGAAAATTCTAGGTCACCAAGGAGTGGCTTACCAACTCTAGAATGGCAACTTGATTTTCTAAAAATCAAAAGTAAAGCTTTGAACAATTTCAAGCTTACTTACATGCTTCAATCTTTCATCAAAGTTCACAACCATATAAACACAAACTATAAGAGTAGAGATAACATCAAAGCATCAAAAATGAAGCTAAGCATATTAAAACATTTTCTATGTTGAAGACTTTAAAGAAAAACTTACAAAAACAAATTTTTCTAAGCTTTCTTCTTTAGCCTCCAAGCCTTTTCTCTCAACTTCTTTTATGTTTATTTTGTATCAAATGAACTTGTTAAATCCTAAAAATGAAACAAATAATATATACCTCCTCCAAAATAAGCCTTGGCCGAATTTTAGGGAGAAATAAATAAAATATCTAGATATTTTGCTTTTGTTTCATTTAATGGTTTATCAACATGTTTTTGGTTTTATCATTACACTTTAATGATTCTAAACAAGTCAACAATGGAAACTTAAAAAATATAACACTTATATTTAATAAGTAATGGCCGAAAATTACAAATAAAAAAGGAAAAATGATATTTTCAATTTTAACAATTAAAACAAATATCCAAGGAAGTCAAATTCAATTTGACAACTTTTTCCTTTAATGTAAAGTCAAACATTTACACTTATAATCATTTCCTAACTTTATCATTTGATGAGATATTTATATCTTAATTATATTAATCATTTAACAATTAAATAATTAAATAATTAATTAAATACAAATATCTCAAATATATGTATTATATTTACTTTAAATATTTCATATATACATATATTAATGATATATGTCAAATACCTTTATTTGACAATTTATTAATGTGTATATAATATCATATATTAAATACAAATACACATTAATTAGGAAATGACGGTTCGACTCGTTCGCATGTATTTTTCGTTTAACGTTTAAACGATTTATAAATAATCAACATTATTCATAAAAGTTGCCCTAGTGCTCTACGAGTATATTTCATTAGTGAGACTCTCTAGATTCAGGTATATCCGTCACAAAATCCAATTTCGTGTCCATAATTTACCCACCCGTAAATTATGACAACCACGGATAAACTAGCTGAATCATACAGGTCGAGGTCATTGCATACGTATAATCCGTATGTCACAGGTATCCGGATAATCCCAGAGATATAGATGTAAACGTGAAATCTCTATAGGTATTATCCCGTCGACGTATCTATTAGCAATCTCTAAATAACATTCGGAACTTACTTCCGAAGTATACTGTGGCCACAGATTTAACAGACTGCTAATTATATATTAACTACCTATGCTCTGTACACAGAACTGACGGATCTTATCTTGATACACACAGGATATCCTGAGGATCAGTCCACACCCAACGAACAGGTGGAGGTCTGATCTAAATAGATCGGTGACGTGATTGCCATCTAAGTGTGGAGGATGTCTCATACATCCACAGTGGTATCTCAAGTCGAAGGACCACTATGCTACTCAACCCGAGAAGATTCTTATTGACGTTGGTGTACCATCTATTAAGAATCTTTGGTCAGTCGTTCAGTGTTTATCCGCTATAAACACCTACACGTCTATACGAGTCTCCCTAGACTCATGGTTCATTGGGATAAACCATCGGACCAAGTCTCGATATACGACATGTACTGGTCTCAACAGATTTGACTAACCGACCTGTGTTAGTGAATCTTGACCAGGAACTATATCTGATAATATACATTTAGCAGTGACACTTCCCAATGTCAATTACAAACTAGCTTTGTAGCTGTGTACTGCATTATATATTATCGGGCCTTTGTCTAATACATACATATCAGTAAACAACATTTAGTTTCAATCTAATCGTAATCAGATCGAATACGTATATAAAAAAAGAGGTGCAACCATAAATAAGTAATATTATGGAAAATGATGTTTTCGTATTCATGAATCAGACATAAATACGGTCCGGATTGGCGCTCTGAGCACCAACCCCAACAATTTCTCCCACTTGCTCTTGTGCCAATCCACGGTATCATATACACATCTCAATGTGTATCGTATACTCATGGCTCTCAAAAGCTCACCTAGCACTTAAGAGGTAGGCAACAAGAAGTAGGTCCCTTATTACATATTGAGTTTGTCAAACAAACTCCATCGTTTCCCATAGTCAGCATTATTCATATTTTGTAGAATCTAAATTATACATTAATATGACTCTGATGCAACATCAATATGTGCTACAACTACTGAGTTGTCCAAGTATTTAGTGATCAAATCCAAAATACTATGAAGACAACCGCAAGCACAACAACAATACAAAACTTCTAATTTATAAGGTCACTATGCAACTTCATAAGTCAATACTTCATAAGTTGCATCTAATTCCATTAAATAGGAAATCTTTTGTGACACTCCCACTGCATCTTTTGTGACTCTTTATGACGTAGACTGTCTAACATCATAATTAGTCTCAAAACTAATATGACCCTATTGGTTGCAGAATGTATTCTCCATGAGTTAGAAACTCGTTCTTAATATCTCAAAGATCACAAAGAACGTGTTTCAAGATCCATCCTATGGTCTATAGGATATCAAAATAACTCGTAAAAATTATGATTAAATCGATATCTACAATCGTACATTATATATTTATTATGTCATCATCAAATGATACATAAGATTGATTAGACCTTCTAATCAATATCTCTTTCGAAAAAGGAATCATCCTTTACGAAAGATGAATACTTTATATAAGACACACAATAATTGTCCAACAGTTATACTAACTGTCATACAGATAGCCTAGTTATATCCTTTATTAGATCATATCTAATGCACGACTAATAGGAGTATCTCACAAGTCTCCAAGTTTTATATCATTTATAAAACTTTATATCAAATATAACAGAGACTACTCCCACTGCTTTCACGGAGTAAATAAGACTTAGGTAAATCTTTTACCTTACAAACATCTCATTATTACTATAATAATGATAATGTTGTTAGGATATATAACACTAGAAAGTAATTTGTACGCTCCCACTAACCCTTCAAGCACATATGTATTCTCTATACTTTGACAAGATCAACAATCTGACTGATATCAAAAATAGAGAATACGGATTTCCGGAAGACTTATCCGAGTCTACAATAGGCTCCATAAGCTAGCACACTAAACTGCGATCTCAGCAGAACACAAACTCTAGGGCCATTCCAAAATGAACTCTTCAAACAAAGAAATCACAACTGATCTCTTATCTGAATAAGTCATTCAAAAATGCCACTTTGCATTCTTTAGCTGAAATGTACAGTTTGATATCAACATTAACCAATATATCTTTAATTGTTCAATTAGTGTGACTAGAGACAAGTTTCCTCAGAATCTACAATAGATTACTGAGTATAACTTTTCTCACTGTCATACTGTAAAGGTCAAACCTTTAATAAGCTCACACTGCTTTCGCTGCGTAACAATTAGCACATAACAATTCAAAAGCTAATAATTCAAAACTTAAATTCACAATACAGCTAAACATCTTAGATCTATGTTTCAATGGTGAACTTCCAGAATCGATATCAAATATCGCTTCCATTATAAGTTATAGGATAATTTTCTTCAATAAGAAAACAACAAAACATTAAGTATCAAATACTCGTAAATGATTTGTTATCCTATTGGACTTGTACGGAAGATGTATAAGGGTTGTTTCATCTTATTAATTACGTAGTTCCAATTATAGTTTATCATTCTCACATTTGACTTCAAGAAGTCAAGTCTTTTTTTTTTTACAATAATTAACATCTGATGTTACACACCAAGTAATAAAACGATTTTATTACTTAGGATCGTAGGAAATATATTTTATTAAATAGAATAAAATATTCTATAAAATAGAATAAATGATAAACTTTTACTTATACCTCCGAGGTGTAAGTAATTTCCATTATATAACTATTATATAAATAGAAAGATTCAAAACTCAAACTTTTCAAGATTCGGATTTTCTACCTATAATATAATATATACAACTGTGGAAATTGAATGGAACCTAAATTAAAAGGATGAACTAGTGTTACTGGAGCATATCCCCAAGAGTATTGAAACTAATTTGGTAACATTCAATATCAAACGAATCAAATCATAAGAAGTATTCGACTGCTGCAACTACTCAATTTCATCAAGATGGAATCGTGGAAGAATAATATTGAATAAGAATCATATTCACTGAATAACTTTAGAACTAATTGCTTTAAATTCATATGTTTGATCGTATCAAATATCTTTGAACAGTTCAAAGACATGTAATGAATTTTAATGATAGAGTTCTCACAAAACTTCAGATTGAATATATTTGAACAAGTCAAAAATGTTCAACCTACGTTTCATCAGAACAGATTGAAAGTTCTTGATCATTTCAAGACGTTCAATATGTGTTCTTTTAGAAACACGTAACCTAAGTTATGACAATTCATAACTAAGTTACGAAGTAAAGAAAACTACCTTAAGCAATTACAATTCATTAAAACTACATACATCTAATGTATTTTAATGAATCTGGTGGTACTGAAAAATCATTGGTTAAACGAGATTTTAATCATCACCCTGAATAAATATTCATTAAATGGATAAGGAGGTGGTGGTGATCTTGTATCAAACCATCCTTTACCATACGGAATAAGCATCTAATGCTTAAGTGATTAAACTCATAAAGCACCGTTCTAATTTTTTTATTTAATACCGAATAATTTTCTTAATGTTTATCTCTACGCCAATGACACTACTAGTTATATTTAAAATATATAACAATTGTTTATAAAGAACAAGTAACTATCCAATAGTCGCGAGTTCCGATCCGATATCAAATATCAAAACAATCGTTAACAAATTTTTTTAAATAACTAGATGGGAGATCTGGTATCCAATACCTATAGTTGTAATATTGTGAAAATCGATATTTTCTATACACAACTATACGCATCTCTTTTCTTTAGCTTTACTATTTGCATTCAACTATTCACAACAATTGTAAATAATTGATTAGCAAATTGTGTGAGACACATTGCCTCTAAAGGTCATTAAAGCTAAGAAACGTCATTACTAGATAAACAAATACCTAATGGGGCTTTCTTAATACCAGTCAAGAATCTCGAGACATAACAATTCAAGTCAATTCTACTGCATAAGAAAACTATTCTCTCTAAAGTATTATATCCTAAAAGGGATATCTATCTAGATTATCTATCATGACTTAGAAACTAAGTCATTAACCATCTTGATTTTTGAAGAAAATCGGAACAATAGTTCCGATGGTTAAGACCAATCTAATAATATCCTAGTCTAGTAGTATCTAGAACCTATTCTAGAATAACTGCAACCAAGAGTCAAGTCAGATAACATATCAAAATATGTGTGCAGTGAATTAAAAGTTTAATTCTATCTAATATAGATTAAGGAAAAAAAACAAGCGGCTATTTTCATAATAATACATACTGCCTAAGTTAAGGAATATTTTAAACTTAGCAGTGCCTCCCACTATTTTACGTAATATCGTAATCCCCAACGGAAAAATGAGAATTCAATAATTAAATCGAATTCCATAATGGGAAGTGGACCCCATGAATATATTTCGACTCACAGCAGAGGCACGATCTTGCCTACGTATATTCACAGGTAGACAACTCATTTGTCAATCACTCAATAGTGACTCCGAGGTTCCGGTCCTGGTCGTTTCTCGTTGTCGCTGCTAAGGCAGGCCCACAAGGAGACATACCAAGGTTAAACTCGTCAATGATAAACTCAAGTTATTTGCGTAACCCTGAAAGCTAGGGCACGTTCAGGATTCCGCTTTCGCTTGAATTTATCTAGTATCTAATATACATACGGCATAAATAAAAATCTATCGGCTACACCCTCACAGCAGAGGCACGGTCTCAGATGTAATCACGGAAAAATATTTATAAACCGTATTGACAAGGCGAACCAAGAAACAAATTCCAAATACCAGTTACTTTAAAACCTTATTAAGCGGGTATTCCATAAAGTGTTATAACACTTTAAATTTAATCAATTTAAATGAAAGCATGCATGTATCAAGTAAAGATAAGAACAAACATTAGATTTTAAAGGGCTAATCATATCGGGGTGTCCAGAATCAGACAAAGGCTCTGATACCATTTTGTTGGGTTTTAAGGGGGAATATCGGTAACGCAGCGGAATCGTGGAAAATCAAAATTTTCCGATTTCAAAATTTTTTCTCGGATCAATCAAATAAACTTATTTATTTAATTATCCAATTATCAAATTCTGAAAAAATTACACAAGAGATCAAATTTCTTGGTAATTACCGAATTGCCCCAAAACTTTGTAAATTGATCATTTTAGTCCAAAAGTTGTCAATACAATTTTGGATGATTCTAAATCATTTCTAAAATATTTTTCAACACATCTAATGCATCAAAATCAGATTTCACACAAATCCCCTAATTTTTCTGAAATTGCCGAGAGCACCCCCAATTTTCAGTTTTTTGGATTTGGTCATTTTGTTCAAAAACAAGCCAAGATCAAATCCAATAACCCAAAATTGTACATGCATCATATTCATACCATAATACATCACATATATGAAAAGCCCCAAATTTGGAGAAGGTTATGAACCCTAATTTTTCAACTTCATCAAATTGTCCAATTTTACCAAATCTTTAAAATCCAACACTTTAATCCATTCAATATTTCACCAATCTAGCCACACCACTTTGAAACAACTCTAGAACAATTCTAGGTCACCAATGAGTGGCTTACCAACTCTAGAATGACAACTTGATTTTCTAAAAATCAAAAGTAAAGCTTTGAAACAATTTCAAGCTTACTTCCATGCTTCAATCTTTCATCAAAGTTGACAACCATATAAACACAAATTATAAGAGTAGAGATAACATAAAAGCATCACAAAATGAAGCTAAGCATATTAGAAACAATGTCTATGTTGAAGACTTTAAAGAAAAACTTACAAAAACAAGATTTTTCCAAGCTTTCTTCTTTAGCCTCCAAGCCTTTTCTCTCAACTTATTTTATGTTTATTTTGTATCAAATGAATTTGTTAAACCCTAAAAATGAAACAAAACAATATATACCTCCTCCAAAATAAGCCTTGGCCGAATTTTAGGAAGAAATAAATAAAATATCTAGATATTTTGCTATTATTTCATTTAATGGTTTATCAACTTGTTTTTGCTTTTATCATTACACTTTAATGATTCTAAACAAGTCAACAATGGCAACTTAAAAAATATAACACTTATATTTAATAAGTAATGGCCGAAAATTACAAATAAAAAAGGAAAAATGATATTTTCAATTTTAACAATTAAAACAAATATCCAAGGAAGTCAAATTCAATTTGACAACCTTTTCCTTTAATGTAAAGTCAAACATTTACACTTATAATCATTTCCTAACTTTATCATTTGATGAGATATTTATATCTTAATTATATTAATCATTTAACAATTAAATAATTAAATAATTAATTAAATACAAATATCTCAAATATATGTATTATATTTACTTTAAATATTTCATATACATATATTAATGATATATGTCAAATACCTTTATTTGACAATTTATTTATGTGTATTTAATAATATCATATATTAAATACAAATACACATTAATTAGGAAATGACGGTTCGGCCCGTTCGCATGTATTTTTCATTTAACGTTTAAACGATTTATAAATAATCAACATTATTCATAAAAGTTTCCCTAGTGCTCTACGAGTATATTTCATTAGTGAGACTCTCTAGATTCAGGTATATCCGTCACAAAATCCAATTTCGTGTCCATAATTTACCCACCCGTAAATTATGACGACCACGGATAAACTAGCTGAATCATACAGGTCGAGGTCATTACATACGTATAATCTGTCCGTCACAGGTATCCGGATAATCCCAGAGATATATATGTAAACGTCAAATCTCTATAGGTATTATCCCGTCGACGTATCTATTAGCAACCTCTAAATAACCTTCGGAACTTACTTCTGAAGTATACTGTGGCCACAGATTTAACAGACTGCTAATTATATATGGACTACCTATGCTTTGTACACAGAACTGACGGATCATATCTTGATACACACAGGATATCATGAGGATCGGTCCACACTCAACGAACATGCGGAGGTCTGATCTAAATAGATCGGTGATGTGACTGCCATCTAAGTATGAAGGATGTCTCATGCATCTACAGTGGTATCTCAAGTCGAAGGAGCATTATGCTACTCAACCCGATAAGATTCTTATTGATGTTGCTGTACCATCCATTAAGAATATTCGGTGAGTCGTTCAGTTTTTATCCACTATAAACACCTACACGTCTATACGAGTCTCCCTAGACTCATGGTTCATTGGGATAAACCATCGGACCAAGTCTCGATACACGACATGTACTGGTCTCAACAGATTTGACTAACCGACCCGTGTTAGTGAATCTTGACCAAGAACTATATCTGATAATATACATTTAGCAGTGACATTTCCCAATGTCAATTACAAACTAGCTTTGTAACTGTGTACTGCATTATATATTATCGGGCCTTTGTCTAATACATACATATCACTAAACAACGTTTAGTTTCAATCTAATCGTAATCAGATCGAATACGTATATAAAAACAAAAGGTGCAACCATAAATAAGTAATATTATGGAAAATAGTATGTTCGTATTCATGAATCAGACATAAATACGGTCCGGATTGGCGCTCTGAGCACCAACCCCAACACATACAAGAGTAACAGTTTCGTATCCTGCGTGATCATCATCTCCATATGACTGAAGTGATACTTTCATCTTGACATCACACCCAATACACTATGATTCTCAGTATACCCAGAAGAGGCGTATGTACACAGAACCTGTTAAAGCCTCGGACGACCAAAACCAAAGTCTACTGATTGTCGCAAGTATTAGCGATGCAAGTCTCAGGTTAAGACCAAATATACCTACCCTGATTCGGATTCCCATAGATACATAGTCATACTACCAATGGGATTCCGAGAGGTCAATCCAGAGCGAAGCTGCTTCCGTACCATCGGTAAATAGAACCTCCTATTACACTTGCATGAGTATTCAATACCCAAATATATGAGAACTATGATATTACGCTTCCATAACACGCACAAGTGTAATACTAGTCTATTCTGCATTATCGATGTCCAGTCTCGATAATACTACGAGTAGTGATGTTTAATGATTAAACCTTACGTGGATTAATATTGTCTCATATCTTATTAATCTGGTACTAATCATATGGATTTTTATCATTTATATATCCCGTTAATCCAATTACAAATGATAAAAGAGCAATTTCCTTTATCACATAGTTAATTTGTACAACAACACCATGTTCTGTACAAATAGTGATGCTATGGGTCATAATTGTCCAACACTTAGGTGATGATTTTGATGTGTTGGTGTGGACCTGAGGTCCAGTTTGATATATGATGTTTATTTCAGGCTCATTTTGATGCTGGACTAAGATCAAGATTGTCTAGTTTTAGGATATATCATGCCGTATTTTTGTAACTTTAATGGCTTATAGAGATGGGTCAATCTTGTCTCCTGCTGGTAGCATCCTGCATCCGGCAGTGTGTTATAGTTGTGGTATCAGAGCAAAAGTTTAGGTGTTGGTGACTGCAGCTACGGGGTATTCGATCGTTTGAGTAAGTTTTCTGTTACGTATAGATCATATAGGTCTCATGTTTGAAATTTGATTTAATTTCTTGTATATGGTATGGTGTGCAATGGTTTGATTAATATGG
>SKCR01018214.1:0-22887 GCA_019454045.1 Zanthoxylum bungeanum | reverse complement strand
CGCGACCTGATGTCTCGTATGCTTTGAGCATATGTAGTCGCTATCAAGCCGATCGAGGTGACGGTCACTGGATGGCGGTTAAAGAATATCCTTAAGTATCTTAGACGAACTAAGGATACTTTCTTAATCTATGGAGATGGAGAACTTGAGGTAACTTGGTATACCGATGAAAGTTTTCCAAACCGATAAGATGACTGCAAGTCGCAATCCGGGTACATATTTTGGTTGAATAACGGAGCAGTAAGCTGGAAATCTTCCAGCAAGAGACTTTGCCGATTTCAACAACAGAAGCAGAGTATATTGCTGCAGCTGAAGCAGCAAAAGAGGCAGTTTGGATTCCGAAAATTCCTAATTGGATTAGGAGTAGTTCCGTTAGCACTGATGAGCACATTCCATTGTATTATGACAATAACGGGGCTATAGCGCAGGCTAAGGAACTGTGGTCTCATAACGATCCAAGCATGTTCTTCGACGTTTCCATCTGATTCGTGAGATCATACATCGTGGTGATGTGAAGATCGAGAAGGTCGCATCAGATGACAACATTGCAGATCCGTTGAAGAAAGCTATTCGTCAGTAAAAGTTTGAGCGACATGTACATAGTTCAGGTATTATATGCTTGAGTGACTGGATAGGCCAAGTGGGAGATTGTTAGACATTATGACCCATAACATCATTATTTGTAAAAGACATTATGGTTTTTGTACAAATTAATTATGTAGCAATAAAATTGCATTTTATCATTTTTGTAATTTGATTACTTAATATATAAATGATAAAAGTCCTAATGATTAGTTCCGGATATAAGATATGAGACAGTATCAATCTATAAAGGTTTAATCATGAAATATGCCTAGTCGTAGTATTATCGAGACTGGACATCGATAATGTGGAATAGACTAGTATTGCACTGTGCGTGTTATGGAAGCGTAACGACATAGTTCACATATATTTAAGTATTGGATACTTATGAAAGTGTGATAGGAGGTTGTGTTACCATGGTACGGAAATAGCTTCGCTCTGGATAGACCCTGCGGAATCCCATTGGTAGTATGACTATGTGTCTATGGGAATCCGCATCAGTGTAGGTGTATTTGGTCTTAACCTGAGACTTGCATCGCTAGTACTTGCGACAATGAATATGCTTTGGTTTTGGTCGTCAAGGACTTTAACAGGTTCTATGTACGCCTCTTCTGGGTTTATTGAGAATCGTAGTGTATTGGGTGTGATGTCAAGAAGGAAGTATCACTTCAGTCAAATGGAGATGATGATCACGCAGTGATATAGAACTGGTACTCTAAATGGTTGCAACCATCGGGATAATATGACATGGTCATGATTATCCGATTAAAGAGACTTGTTGCTTGTAATCCGATATATGATTCGTACGGGGAAGATACTATTCCAGCCCCAGGCCTTGCATGTGACATCTGATACTGGATCGCAATACGCAATACTACGTATACTACGCCTGATATAGATAATATATTCCATTAAGAATATTTGTGGAGAATTGGGTTGGTACGGTGCTTTGCTAAAAGCCAACCATGTCTCGTAAATCGATAAAAATGTAGTACGAGGTACGTACGAGTTCGGATAGTCCGACGACCGGATTACTGCCAATATATCCAGGGATCTCTTGGGTCGCTTCCCGAAGATTCACCGATGACGTATGATTCGAGCATAATTAATCTGGGATTAATTACGGTGAGATTTTATCTAGGATAAAATACTATTTGAAGAGAGAGAACGATTGATGATTGGAATTAATCGATAAAATAATATTTTCGATATATTAAACGAAATTAGATTTCGACGTGGAATTAAAATTAGATTTTAAATCGGGAAAACGAATTAATTTAGAATTAATTTGCGAGCGACGTGAATAGTGATTTTGCTTGCCATAATTATTTAATTAAATTGATTTAATTACGTCGCAACGGAAATTCGTTAATTCGGAATTAGCGAACCCGAGCCGGGAGTGTTTGCGGGTCCACTTGGATTTTGAATCAAGTGGGGCCCATAAGTCACACCACCACTCACATCATCTAGTCACTTTATTGATGGGGTTTTGGTGTGAAGTTGGTGATAACTTGTCAAACACACCAAACATGTGTAAGAAGTGAATGAAATACCAAATATTTGGTATATCTAATTTTGATTTTTTGAAATATAAAACAAGTCAACTCACTTCACTTCCCACTCTCTCATCACGCCATTTTTTGTAAGAAATTCCTCTCTCCCATTTCTCTCTTCTTTGGCCGAACTAAGGGAAGAAGAAGAAGAAAATTTGTTTCAAATTTCAAGAGAGCTAGCACTGAAAGGTATCATACAAGGTGTTAGGGAAACCTATCATTGAGCTTGTAATCATCATCAAAGCTTGGAGCTTGGATTCAACAACCAAAGGTGATCTTCGCCGAGCACTTCAAGGGATTTTTTTTTGTTCAACGCATCCTAAAACCGTTCAAAAGTGAGTATGATTCCGCCATATCTCCTTTTGTATTCACATGTTTTTATGCTTAAATATGATCTTGGGAATGCCTTAGAAACCAACAGGAATAAAAAAAATTGTGAATCGTAACGTGAATAGTAAATTTTTTTATTTGTTATTTGTTTTTGAATTCCAATTCGGCCCAAACTCTTATTAGGATTTTATAATCTCATTAAACCACTAAATTAAGATCCAATGGCTAAGATTAAATTAGCATTTAGTCCAAAGAATTCTTACAAATTTTTGCACCAAACCTTCATATCTTTGGTTTATATAAGTGAGCAACTCTAAGTTTAAGAGTAAGCCACTGATTTGAGGATCCAAAGGTCTAATTGACTAGATGAACCTCGAGTTAAAGTTTCGAGTTATTTTCCTAGGCTAGCACGAAGGGCAAAATACCCGTGCACTCAAGGCGTAGTCTTACCGTTGAGTTTTGGCTTTGTTGTTTGCACCTTTGGAGGCCACACACTTGGGTGGCTGAAGAGCTTGCCGAGTTCGAGAAAAGCTTGTAGATTGGAGGGAGGACTGGAGGAGTCTTTGGTTCAAGTAAGTCTTTTTCTTTCTTTATTTTAATTAGAGTTCCTATGATGGTTAACATGTTTAGGTTTATGTTCTTTGCATGTTTTATGAGTTTTTATGCTTAGAATATATAGTAACATGCCTAGGCTTGTAGAATAATCGAAACAAATGGGTCTTAGGCAAAGGGATAGCGGCATCATTATTTGATTTATTTAATTTTCCGCTGCGCCCTCGCGGCCGTTTCCCAACAGTGGTATCAGCGCGCCATTTTTTGTTTTGATTAGTTCTCTCTCATTTGAACTCGAAATTGGGTGTGTAAAAGCTCGTTGGAAAGCTAACACCCTGAACATAATTTTAGGCACAAGTTTTGCGTGATTTGGTTAAGATTTGAATTATGAAATTTCATTTAAAGTTCACGCATCTGTAAAAAACATGAATAGTAAATTTATTTGATTAAAATAAAATGCAATATCATAATTAAATATTAATCAAAGTTATTTAATGCCTAAAAGAATTCCAACATATTAAAACTCATATGCTTGAAGATTCTATGTATGATTAGAATTGTCATGATTATTTTAGGGTGCAAGAATCTAGACACTTTCTAAGGAAATAGAGAGTGTATTGCTTATCCATTAGCTAAGTAATTATTTCGTGATGAACTTAGAGATTTATTACCTTTATGGCTAATAGATATAAATCACTTATTTATAATAAAAGACATTATAAAAGATACAAGTGGGGTGGGACCAAGGCGTTAATAAAACTTTCCGAACTAAAGTTAATTTAACCAAAGGTATTACTAGAGTTAGATAATGATTTGGTGTCTTCCTTCACTCACTACCTTTTTATAGCCAAATGGAAAAACCGTCTTATGACATCTAGATAATCATTTACTCAAAGCTTACCTTAAAGCATATTTAAAGTGTTGGACTAATTTGAAGAATCCATTTGACAGTTATTCACTTAAACTTGCTAAAATCCTCAATAATAATTTAAGTCTAAAATTTGCCTCCCATTGTAAAGTATAGACCCAAATGGCTTAAACCGTATTGACAGAACTAGGCTTTACTAGACTGACCAATACCAATTTGTCCCTAAATTATACTATTGACAATGGTTTGAATTTTCTGAGTCATAAGACGCAGCGACCCTTAGGAGTGGTCTTATAACTTAGTGGCAAAGATTGGGTGTCCACAACGACTAGCATAAGTTATGTCATGTTTGATTGCCCAACCCAA
Organism: Zanthoxylum bungeanum; assembly: GCA_019454045.1. Lineage (NCBI taxonomy): Eukaryota > Viridiplantae > Streptophyta > Magnoliopsida > Sapindales > Rutaceae > Zanthoxylum > Zanthoxylum bungeanum. The sequence continues at coordinate 18,636 of SKCR01018214.1, read as the reverse complement.
TGATCAAGGAATTTTGATTTATATCATAAATTGGTTGGGAACCTACCTAATTATCGTATTTTATAACGACCGGCCCTAGTTGGAGTTGTGAAATGATGATAATGGGATCCTTGCCCACAAGAAATCCATCATATTGGGGTTGATGCGATTTGCTTAAAATTTTAAAACAATTGAGTGGGAGCAACTTCGTAATATTAAAAACCCATGTTATTATGAAACATTAATGAAAACATATTCCTAATTTTAACATTCTTTCTTAATATGTGGGTTAAAATATTTAACAAACATTCAAATAGAAAACAGAGTATCATTGTTTCATCCTTGATGAGCATAAGCTCAAATGGGACAAACTATATGATGTTGTTTAGAAACGTACAATTGTCTTACGATAAGAAAAGATTTTCTATGTTCTTGATGTTGGTAAAAATCTAGGTCCCAAGATCAAACAAGACATGAAAACATGAATGAATACATCAACGGAGGTAGCGGAATACTCACATTGATCGGTTATGTCGATTTGAAGACGAATCAAGGCCAAAAACGTACTGCCTTGCTCACGCCACTGCACCAGTCCATGCTCACTGTCTTGGCAGTTTCGGGTCTCAAAACGAAGCTCCAAACTCCATCGGATGAGTCCCGCCTCATGGTCGAACCTCCCTACCACCTTCGCAAGACTTGAAAGTGTGCTAGCACTTGATTTCTCACCATGAGAAAACCACTCTTGGCTTCCCTTTGTTCACGCCATTTCTGGTTCCAAACCAGTGAACAATTCTTCATTTGGGCGTGAGAGAGAAGAGAGATTTGAGAGAGATAAAATTGTGTTAAGTTAAAATGATTTACCAAAAACAATTTATATTTATGCCATAATATTTATTAAATAAATAATAAATTTATGACACAAAACATGCAATGGCTTAGAGTGTCAAACACTCAATTTCCATGCAATGACATTGAGTGCAATGTACACTATCTACATGCAATGCATTAGAATTAAATAATGCATAATATGACATGTGTCATGTGGGCCCCACACGTTTCCAAATGAAAGTGGGCCCACGTACACTCACGCGTTCGGGTTCGATATTCCGAAATACCGAGCTTACGTCGCGACGTTAATTAAATCGAATTTAAATAAATAATTGCGCCTAGCGAAATTATTATTTACGTCGCTAACGAATTAATTCTAAATTAACTCGTTTGCCCGAATTAAAATCTAATTTTAATTCCGCGTCGAAATCTAATTTCGTTTAATATATCGAATATATTAATTTACCGATTAATTCCAAATTAATCGTTATCTCTCTCTAGACGATATTTTATCTTAGATAAAATATCTCCGTAATTAATCCTAGATTAATTTTCTCTCTCTTCTGTATAATCCCAGATTATTCAAGAGTGCGAGTTGTGCGTCATCGGTGGATTATCGGGAAGCGACCCATGAGATCCCCGGATAATCTGGCAGTAAATACGGTCGTCGGAGTATCCGAATCACGTACGTACCAAGTACTACGTTCTACCGATTTACGAGACAAGGTCGACTCCTAGCAAAGCACCAAGTCTACCTAATTCTCCGGACATATCCTTAAAGAATATTAAGATCTGTATCAAGCGTAGTATACTAATGTATTGTGTATATCGGCCCAGTATCGGATAGTCACGTGCTAGGGCTGGGGCTGGATAAGTGTCTGCCCCGTCCGAAACACATATCGGATGTCTGGTAACTAGTCTCTATAATCGGATATTCATGACCTGGTCATAATATCACGATTGGATGCGCATCTCTTAAGAGCACTAATACCGTATCCTGCGTGACATCATCTCCACTATGACTGGAGTGATACTTCCGTCTTGACATCACATCCAATACACTACGATTCTCAATATACCCGGCATTGGCGTACACAGAACCGGTTAGAGTCCTAGACGACCTCAACTAAAGTATATCGATTGTCGTAAGCATTAGCGATGCAAGTCTCAGGTTAAGACTATACACACCTACCTTGATTTCGGCCTCCCATAGACACCTAGTCATAATACCAATGGGATTCCGAAGGGTCTATCCAGAGCGAAGCTGTTTCCCGTACCATCGGTGAAACACGACCTCCTATCGCACTTGCACAAGTATCCAATACTTATATATATGAGAACTATGCCGTTGTGCCCTCACAACGCGCACAAGTGCAATACTAGCCTATTCCGCATTATCGATGTCCAGTCTCGATAATACTACGGCTAGGGATATTTAATGATTAATCCTTCGTGGACTGATACTGTCTCATATCATCTCAATCCAGGAACTAATCATAGGGACCTCTCTTCATTTATATATCTATGGTGATCTAATCACAAATGACGAGAATGCAATTTCCTTGTTACATAGTTAATTTGCTACAGCAACACAATGATCTGTGCAAATAGTGACGCTATGGGTCATTTTGTCCAACAATCTCCCACTTGGCACATAGCCAGTCACTCGAGTGTCTAACACCCGAACTATGTACGGTTCGCTCAAATTGCTGAGGAAAGGTTTTCGTCAGCGGATTTGCTTAATTATCGTCTGACGCGATTTACACGATCATCACATCGCCACGATGTATGATCCGAACGAATCAGATGATATAGAAGTATATATCTGGATCGTCGATGAGACCTTTAATTCTTTAGCCTGTGCTGACGCCTAGCTCAGCTGCTAACAGAACTATATCTAATCTAATTAGATTTATTTTCGATCCAAATGGCTTCTATTGCTGCCTCAGCTGCAGCAATAATCCGCATTTGTTGTTAATTCGGCAACAGTTATCTTGCTCGGAAGATTTCCAGCTCACTGTCCCAGTATTCAAACTTTATAGTACCGCAGTATTTAATTGTTTGGAAACTTGCAGCAGTGATCCCAGTCACTTCAAGTTCTCCTTCTCCATAGTTTAAGACAACATCTTTAGTTCTCTCAGATACTAACAGATGTTCTTAATCTTCAATCCAGTGACTATCACTTGGATTGACCCGATTGTGACTCCATATGCTCGAAGCGTATGAGACACCAATACAAGTACATTTTAAATGTACAATTCCCAGAGAGTGTTACCAACTCCAAATCTATCCCAGTAGATCTTTATTCCTCGAATAAAGGTTGTTACTCCCCAGAATTCTACGGAGAATTTCTATTGAAAGAATATCTATGAAAGCCAAGCTTTCATTAATTGTTTAATGGGAATTTAACTGTCAGTGCTCTCTCCCACTAACCTCCTTATATACACAAGAATTATTTCGTTTTGAGTCAAATCATAAATCATTATGATTATTTCAAAACGACAGTTCCAAGAACCTTATGCTTGCTTCAATCCAAACATGGATCGAATAACCCGCAAACCTTGTTTGTCGGTTATTCAAAATCGTCAGGATGTTGTAAACATCCTCCAAAAGGTTTCCTTTTCAGGAAAGCGATTTTGATTTGTAACTGACATATTTCATAAATGAAATATACAGTTATCTACAAGCATCTTCAAAATGGATTTACCATGGCAACAGGTAAAAGGTTGAACCGTTATTAACACAATGTTGATAACGATACCTTTTCCGTCAAAAGCCTAGCTTTGTACGTTGGTATGTTGCCTTCCATGTATGTCTTCCTTGAAGACGTTTAATGCACCATAGGCACAATGCCTTGTGGTACAACAACCAGTATCCAAAATAGTTGTTATACATGGAATCCATTTCGGACTCATGGCACTTTGCCATAATAGGGAGTTGATACCTTGTATCATTCCTCGTACGTAGTCGGTGGTATCCTCATAAGATTTACATCTTATGAGGTTAGATCAGAAACCCATACCCTAGGTTGTTTTCTGACTCTATCCGATCTACTCAGTTCTTGTGTATTCGAAGATTAATGGTACAGATTCATCATAGATGAATTATTTGTGTTCCATTAAGGACTTCGTGCTTGAATAGTATTACTCCGATTTTCATCGAGTATCACTATCCTCCCACTGACCACTGCATATCGGTATTCCTCTCAGGAAAAACCGCATGGTGAGCAACAATCACATTGTTCTCATGTGGGATTATAAGTACTATACTTATGGTTTCCCTTAGGATAACCTATATTGGCACTAATCCAATTTGGGTTTTAGTTTGGTATCATCCAAACGTTATGCCTGGCATACCCAAATTATCAGGAATGAGAAACCTCGTTTCTTTCCTGTTCATATCCTATATGATATCTGTCAAACAGATTTATATGGAACCTTATTCTAAATAAGTTTTGCACTGTTAATACATATCTTTTAGAAGGAAATGGTAGCTCAGAGCGACTCGTGATAAACCTTATCATGTCCAACAAAATTCGGTTTTTAGTTTGGACACACCGTCAAACTGACGTGTCTCGGGAGGAGTCCTCATCTGAAAGAATACTATACTCTTTCATGTATGTTTGAAACTTACTGCTTAAGTATTTTCCATTATGGCCTTACCGTGGCGGAATAATAATACTAGCCGATCTGTTTTTCTATTTCGTGTCGAAACTCTGATGTTTCCGATTTGTGTTCTTCAAAAGAAACACATAACCATAACGTGATGCTACATCCGTCAAGGTCACGAAATATTCATGTTCACATCTACCCTAGCTAGATATGGGCCCATTAACTTCACCATGAATAGGGCTAACAGATCGGTGGCCTTTTCACTATTACCAAGTAAATAGTATTTTAGGTACTTTACCTAATAAACTGGATTCGCAGACCTTATTTGAATAGTCAAATCAGTCCTAGTACCCACTCTTCAAAAGTGTGGATATACGAGTCTCGTTTAATTGTGTCCCAGACAACAATGCCACAAATAAGTCTCTATTGATCAAATCAATTTGAGCTATTTATTTGTCATTTTATATGTTTGAGGTTTTATTATATTCAAAATATAAATTCTGTTATTCACATCTAATGTGTTTATCTCAGTATCATCTTTATATAATAAAACACTTTAGTGTCCTAGAATATAAAGGTTTATCCGCAACGGATTAAACACTGATATAGAGATAATGTCTCTAGTCAAACTAGTTACATTATAACAGTTCCTAATTTAAGTACATACCCTAATGGTAGATATGTCAATTATCTTTTCAATATTTCACAAACCTTTGGCCAAGCCTTGGGTTTCGGAATATCGAAACGATGTGCACCTTGTGTAACACGCCCAATTGCAAACTTTGACTTTACATGAATAGTCAATTAATTCTCCAAGAATTATAAATTGCAATTTTAATACTTCTTAAATCCAAAATTAGATTTATGACAAGTATATTAAGCATTAAAGTCATCATCACAAAAATCTTCCAAAGATTTTATGCTCTACTTATCTTGCTTAATTTTGGGCTTAAGGTATAATGAGTTATTTTATCAAATAAAGTAACCTATTATTTATTCCCAATTTGAAAATTAAATCATTTAAAATATTTTAATCCCAGATTATATTTTAAATATCCAACTTTTCAATTCTTTCTTGATTTTAATAGTCCAACTATTTAATCAATTTAATAAAGTACTATTTATTATAATGATTACATAATCCAATTATTTAATCAAGTATAATTTTAATATTGATTACTATAATCTAATTATAAAATCAACTATCATTTTAATTCAATTATATTGATTACTATAATCCAATTATAAAATCAACTATATATTGAATGAGTTTGTATATAGTCCAACTATATATAATTTTAAAACAACATAAAATATTAGTCCAACTAATACTTTTGATTAATATGACGTGTAAAATATGATGAGCGCGTTTAGCGAGTATTGAACGAATGTTGCAAATTCAATACTTGCCTCCCACTATTTTTCGTCGAGCCTCTAACCCTCTGTTGAGTACTCGGGAAACCGTGTTTCCTAGTGGGCTAGGATCCCGTTAAATATCACACAATCTTGACTTTGGCCAACAAATTGTATGATAATTAACTAGGTAGATCTCGAAGATCAATTGGATCTAATCCAACTCCTAGATCCAGTAGGTGGACATCCAAGTCCCAAACATATATCTTATATATGTCTATACATCGAATGTATACCCTAACCTTTTTCCTCTGAATCAACTAGGCCTTGGCTTTGGCACAACAAACCTAGTGATCCCAGTCAAGCTCGGACCCATTGACATGGAAGCTTCGTAATCAATGTCAATGGACAAGAAGTGGTCTTGACTTTGGCCAACAAACCACAACTTGGACATGACACCGATATGGAACAAAGCCTCGTAATTCAAGCACATCTTTGACGGACAAGGGCTTGACTTTGGCCAACAACCCCTGCCAATCTCGGATCTTGAGCAAGAATTACTCAATGGAAGGAAAATAAATGCTTGATATTTAACGAGGGTTTTTCGCGTGCAAATTGGCTACCAATTTAATTATCTTTATTAAGGTCTCATCATCATACACCCTTAAACATGCATTCTAAATACATAATAAAGCGAGTATGAAATAAAATAATAATGATATGTGGATGGATACTTAACACATTGATCCTAGATCAAATCTCTCCCTTTCTCACTCAAGCTAGCACTTGTACTACTTCTACCCGTTACACTACACTTCTAAAGAAACCTCATATACATAGAGGGGAATAGGTGAGAAGAGAATACAAAGAGAAAGTAGGTGATAAGGCTGGACACGCAGGTCCAATTTAAATAAATCGAATTTATTACAATAATTTCTAAAATTGCCCACCCGACTAATATCCATCCGATATACATTATTCATTCAACACAACCACGTATTCACACACATAAGCATGCTATCAATCAATCTAATCAAATTAATTAATCTGATAATTAAGTGATCATCCAATGTTCAAACAACGATTTGATTTTGTTCGAGTCAAACTCGTTTTGCAAATAAGTACTTAAAGTACGAATTCATGAATTAAATTAAACTACATCATTAAATCTAATTTAACATGTATTTAATACTAATTCACTATTCAATTCTAAATTAAATATTACACCTATTAATAAACCTTTTACGATTTAAATTCCAAATTAATCGTAACGCGTCTCAAAGACCGATTAATATCCAATATTAATTCAATTAAAGTCCAATGGGCTTTTAATTGATTTCTTAAGGCGTGGACTTTTGGTCAACTCGGGTCAAACCGATAACCAAAGTCCAATCCGGGATTTACCCCATAAGCCCATAAATCAATCTTGGCCCATTAGGCCCAATTGAACTTTAAAGGTTCATTAAGTCGCATTTGGGCTTTATGGTCAAGGTTTTGGGCCCAATTGGATCCAATCCATTTGGCCTAAACCAAACTTGATAAAATCAAGCCCAATAGGCCCAATTACAATATTAAAGTCCAATTTCCAAAATTAGGCCCAATTAATTAAATATGACAAAATCCAATTCATATTCAATTAAAATAAAGTGTATTACATGATTAATCAACTAAATCAATATTTCTAAAACACCATATTAGTCCAATTAATCATGCTTAATTCATTATTACATGTCCAACATACAAATTGAAAAATCAAACCCATTTACATGCTACTAAGCTCTCGGCCAAGGAGGGTTTGTGTCCGATTCGGTTTCAATCCAATCGAACCTACAATCGACATTAAATCACCATCCAATTTGATTACATACACATCCAATGTCATAAAATCAAAAATACCAAGACAATAAAGGGCATACACATTCGGCCAACACAAGGATTTTGGGGTTTTTGTCCAATTCGAAATCCAATCCAATTCTATTCAAATTAACATCAACCTAAATGATTTCAACTCATCAAATGAATCATAAATCAAAAAATTCCAAGAATCCCAAATACATACACATTCGGCCAAGGTGATAATTTTGGGGATTTTATGTTCAATTCAAAATTCAATCTAATTGACTTCAAATTAACATCATCCATCAACATTACAACCCATCCAATGAATCAAAATGAAAAAATTCCAAATTTCCAAACACATCACACATTCGGCCAACACTTCCAATTTGGGCAAAATTGATCCAATCATTTTTGTTGAAATTGATCAAATCAATCTTCAATTAAAGATCATTTAAACATGCTCAATTAATCAATTTAACCAAATCATGCTCAAAATCAAAATACCCAATATTAGTCACATATTCGGCCAAGATGCAAAAATTTGGGGAAAATAATTCTAAATCATTTTTCAACAAATTGGTCCAACCAAAATGAAATTAAACATGTTATAAGCATACTTAAACAACCAATTAACTCAAATCATGCTCAACAAACATTTACCCAAATTTTAAGCCCTAAAATTTCATGCTTGCAACATTAGCTCTTGATGCCATTGTTGGTAAAAATCTAGGTCCCAAGATCAAACAAGACATGAAAACATGCATGAATACATCAACGGAGGTAGCGGAATACTCACATTGATCGGTTATGTCGATTTGAAGACGAATCAAGGCCAAAAACGTACTGCCTTGCTCACGCCACTGCAACCAGTCCATGCTCACTGTCTTGGCAGTTTCGGGTCTCAAAACGAAGCTCCAAACTCCATCGGATGAGTCCCGCCTCATGGTCGAACCTCCCTACCACCTTCGCAAGACTTGAAAGTGTGCTAGCACTTGATTTCTCACCATGAGAAACCACTCTTGGCTTCCCTTTGTTCACGCCATTTCTGGTTCCAAACCAGTGAACAATTCTTCATTTGGGCGTGAGAGAAGAGAGAGAGCATTTGAGAGAGATAAAATTGTGTTAAGTTAAAATGATTTACCAAAAATCAATTTATTTTATGCCATAATATTATTAAATAATAATAAATTTATGACACAAAACATGCAATGGCTTAGAGTGTCAAACACTCAATTCCATGCAATGACATTGAGTGCAATGTACACTATCTACATGCAATGCATTAGAATTAAATAATGCATAATATGACATGTGTCATGTGGGCCCCACACGTTTCCAAATGAAAGTGGGCCCACGTGCACTCACGCGTTCGGGTTCGATATTTCCGAAATACCGAGCTTACGTCGCGACGTTAATTAAATCGAATTTAAATAAATAATTGCGCCTAGCGAAATTATTATTTACGTCGCTAACGAATTAATTCTAAATTAACTCGTTTGCCCGAATTAAAATCTAATTTTAATTCCGCGTCGAAATCTAATTTCGTTTAATATATCGAATATATTAATTTACCGATTAATTCCAAATTAATCGTTATCTCTCTTTAGACGATATTTTATCTTAGATAAAATATCTCCGTAATTAATCCTAGATTAATTTTCTCTCTCTTCTGTATAATCCCAGATTATTCAAGAGTGCGAGTTGTGCGTCATCGGTGGATTATCGGGAAGCGACCCATGAGATCCCCGGATAATCTGGCAGTAAATACGGTCGTCGGAGTATCCGAATCACGTACGTACCAAGTACTACGTTCTACCGATTTACGAGACAAGGTCGACTCCTAGCAAAGCACCAAGTCTACCTAATTCTCCGGACATATCCTTTAAAGAATATTAAGATCTGTATCAAGCGTAGTATACTAATGTATTGTGTATATCGGCCCAGTATCGGATAGTCACGTGCTAGGGCTGGGGCTGGATAAGTGTCTGCCCCGTCCGAAACACATATCGGATGTCTGGTAACTAGTCTCTATAATCGGATATTCATGACCTGGTCATAATATCACGATTGGATGCGCATCTCTTAAGAGCACTAATACCGTATCCTGCGTGACATCATCTCCACTATGACTGGAGTGATACTTCCGTCTTGACATCACATCCAATACACTACGATTCTCAATATACCCGGCATTGGCGTACACAGAACCGGTTAGAGTCCTAGACGACCTCAACTAAAGTATATCGATTGTCGTAAGCATTAGCGATGTAAGTCTCAGGTTAAGACTATACACACCTACCTTGATTTCGGCCTCCCATAGACACCTAGTCATAATACCAATGGGATTCCGAAGGGTCTATCCAGAGCGAAGCTGTTTCCCGTACCATCGGTGAAACACGACCTCCTATCGCACTTGCACAAGTATCCAATACTTATATATATGAGAACTATGTGTTGTGCCCTCACAACGCGCACAGTGCAATACTAGCCTATTCCGCATTATCGATGTCCAGTCTCGATAATACTACGGCTAGGGATATTTAATGATTAATCCTTCGTGGACTGATACTGTCTCATATCATCTCAATTCCAGGAACTAATCATAGGGACCTCTCTCATTTATATATCTATGGTGATCTAATCACAAATGACGAGAAACAATTTCCTTGTTACATAGTTAATTTGCTACAGCAACACAATGATCTGTGCAAATAGTGACGCTATGGGTCATTTTGTCCAAAAACTTGAAAGACCATTTCCCTCTGACCCGCAGAAGAAGTGCTTGACCAAAATACATTGATGCTTGGAAGAAACACGTCGATGATGATGAGCAAGCAGTTTGCATAATGCTTGGCTCTATGTCGATGAAATTCAAAAAAGCTCACGAAGATATGGATGTCAAACCTGTTGGAGTTTGCTAAGGTCCGAAGGATCAATAAACAAGCATAAAACATAAGTGAATACAACGAGGGAGTTGCGGAATACTCACATCAAGCGGTTGAGCGACGCGATAGGCAATAAAATTTCTCTTTTCTGCCCACTGGACAGCTCGGTAGTTTCAGTTTTGGCCTCCTGCATTTCGGTTTTGATCATCAAGAATTTGAGCTCCAAGCTTCGTCAAACGATTCCCGGCTCATGGGTGGACTTCCCTATCACCTTCGCATGTCTCTCGGAGTGCTAGCTCTCTTGATTTTGCCATAAAATCAAGCATTTTTTGCTTCCCTATCTCACGGTTTTGCCCAGCAAAACCAGTGAAGAACAGCCACTTGGGCGTGTAAAATGAAGAAGAATAGAGGAGAGAGAGTTGGTTGGTTTCCAAAATGTGTATAGATTTTTGTTTTCAAAAAATAAAAACTATATCATTTCTTTTTCCAAAAAGTAAGCTAATTAAAGCTTACAACCACCAACATCAAATCCCATCAATGAGTTGTCAAGTCACATCACTCAAAGTGACAAGTGATTTGACGCTTGATGCGACTAATGATTTGACGCTTGATTTGACTTGCGTGCCGCACTCGAATTCGAAATGCGAATGCGCTCGCAAACAATCCCGGGCTCGGGTTCGCTAATTCCAAATTAACGAATTTTCCGTTGTGACGTAATTAAATGATTATTCCTAGCAAAATCATTATTCACGTCGCTAACGAATTAATTCTAAATTAATTCGTTCGCCCGAATTAAAATCTAATTTTAATTCCGCTTCGAAATCCAATTTCGTTTAATATATCGAATATATTAATTTATCGATTAATCCAAATTAATCGTTATCTCTTCTTTAATTGATATTTTATCCCAGATAAAATATCTCTGTAATTAATCCCAGATTAATTTTCTCTCTCATCTTATTAATCCCAGATTAATTAAAAGTGTGAGTAATACGTCATCGGTGAATCTTTTGGAATCAACCCATGAGATCCCCGGATATGTTGGTAGTAAATACGGTCGTCGGACTTCCGAACACGTAAGTACCTCGTACTACGTTTATACCGATTAACAAGACAAGGTTGGCTTCTAGCAAAGCGCCATGCCTACCCAATTCTCCAGAAATATCCTTACAGGAATAAAGGATCTATATCAGGCGTAGTATTGCATATTTCTATCCAGTATCGGATTATGACATGCAAGGCCTGGGACTGGTACAGTGTCTACCCCGTACGAAGCATATATTGGATGACAAACAACTAGTCTCTTTAATATTGGATAATCATGACCAAGTCATATTATCCCGACGATTGCAACCTTTTTAGAGAACCAGTTCTGTATCCCTGTGTGATCATCATCTACATATGAATGGAGTGACACTTCCGTCTTGACATCACACACAACACACTACGATTCTGAATATACCCAGCATAGGCGTACACAGAACCTGTTAAAGCACTGGACGACCACAACCAAAGTATATTGATTGTCGCAAGTATTAGCGGTGCAAGTCTCAGGTTAAGACCAAATACACCTACCATGATTTCGGACTTCCATAGACACATAGTCATACTACCAATGGAATTCTGAGGGGGTCTATCCAGAGCGAAGCTGTTTCCCGTACCATCGGTAAAACACAACCTTCTATTACACTTGCATTAGTATCCTATACCCAAATATATGAGAACTATGCCATTGTGCCCTCACAACGCGCACAAGTGTAATACTAGTCTTTTACGTATTTGTCGATGTCCAATCTCGATAATACTCTGACTAGGGATATTTAATGATTTATCCTTCATGGATTGATACTGTCTTATATCATTCTCAATCCAGGAACAAATCATAGGGACCTCCTATCATTTATACATCTAGGTGATCTAATCACAAATGATAAGAGTGCAATCTCCTTTGTCACATAGTTAATTTGTACAACAACACCATGATATGTACAAATAGTGACGCTATGGGTCATAATTGTCCAACAATCTCCCACTTGGCCTATAGCCCGTCACTCGAGTGTCTAACACCCGAACTATGTACGGTTAGCTCAAATTGCTGAGAAAGGCTTTCGTCAGCGGATTTGCATGATTATCGTCTGATGCGATTTATTCGATCATCACATCGCCACGATGTATGATCCGAAAGAATCAGATGAATATCGAAGTATGTATCTGGATCGTTGATGAGACCATTAATTATTTAGCCTGTGCTGACGCCTAGCTCAGCTGCTAACAGAACTATATCTAATCTAATTAGATTTATTATCGACCGAAATGGCTTCTATTGCCGTTTCAGCTGCAGAAATAACCTGCATTTGTTGTTTATTCGGGAACAATATCTTTCTTGGAAGATTTCCAGCTCACTGTACCGTTATTCAAACTTATAGTACCATTTGTGACTTTTAGTCGTCTTTATCGGTTAGGAAACTTGCAGTAGTGAACCCAGTCACTTCAAGTTCTCCATCTCCATAGTTTAAGACAACATCCTTAATTCTCTAAGATACTAACGGATGTTCTTAACATCAATCCAGCGACTATCACTTGGATTGGCCTGTTTGTGAATCCATATGCTCAAAGCGTATGAGACACCAGGTCGCGTACATTTTTAATGTACGATTTCTCGGAGAGTTTTCTGAAAGCCAAGCTTTCACCGATTGTTATTATGGAATATCAATTCCAAGAAATGACACATATTATCATTATTTATTGGACAACACTGTCAGTGCGCTCCACTAACCCTCTTATATACACAAGAATCATTTTCGTTTTGAATTAAACCATAAACTATTTATGATTACATCAAAATGATAATTCCAAGAACCTAATGCTTACTTCAATCCAAACATGGATCGAATAACCTGCAAACCTTGTTTGCTAGTTTTGGTACGACAAAACCAGCAGGATGTTGTAAACATCCTCTAAAAGGTTTTCATTTCAGGAAAGCGATTTTGCCATTCAGCTGCCATATTTCATAAATGAAACATGCAGCTTTAGCAAGAATTCTCCAAATGGATTTACCGTGGCAACAGGTAAAAGGTTGAATCGTAATCAACACAATGTTGATAACGATACTTTTCCGCTAAAAGCCTAGCTTTATACGTTGGTATGTTGCCATCCATGTATGTCTTCCTTGAAGACTTATATAGTACCAATAGGCACAATGCCTTGCGGTACATCAACTAGTATCCAAACTTGTTGATTTACATGGAATCCATTTCGGACTTTCTGGAACTTTGCCATAATTAGGGAGTCGATACCTTGTATCACTTCCTCGTACGTAGTCAGTTGGTATTCCTCAATAAGATAGACATCTTTATGAGGTGAGATCAGATCCTATACCCCAGGTTGTTTTCTGACTCTCTCCGACTTACGCGGTTCTTCTGTATTCGAAAATTATGGTATAATTTCATCCTTAATGAACTATTATGTTCCATTAAGATTCGGTGCTTGGAATAGTATTACTATGATTTTCATCGAGTTTTACAATCCTCCCACTTACCACTGCATATAGGTATTCCTCTTAGGAAAACCGCATGGTGAGCAACAATCAAATTGTTCTCTAGTGAGATGTATAAGTACTATACTTATGGTTCCATAGGATAACCTACAATTTGGCACTTATCCAATTTGAGTTATAGATTGGTATCATCCAAACATATGCCTAGCATTCCCAAATATTCAGGAACGAGAAACCTGTTCTTTCCCATTCATATCTAATATGATATCTGTAAAACAGATTATTATGGAACCTTATTCTAAATAAGTTCTGCACTGTTAAGCTTATCCGTTGAAGGAAATGGTAGCTCAGAGCGACTCATGATTAACCTTATCATGTCCAACAAAATTCGGTTTATCCGTTCGGACACACCGACAAACTGACGTGTTCCGGGAGGAGTCCTCCTTGAAAGAATACTATACTCTTTCAAGTATATTAGAAACTTATTGCTTAAGTATTTTCCATTACGGTCTTACCGGGACGGTATAATACTATAGCCGATCTGTTTGTCTATTTCGTGTCGAAACTTTAAAATTTTTCGATTTGTGTTCCAAAAGGAAACACATAACCATAACGCGATGCCACATCTGTAAAGGTCACTAAATATTCATATCCACATCTAGCCTAGCTAGACATGGGCCCACTTGCTTCACTATGAACTAGGGATAACAGATGGTGGCATTTACACTTTTACCAAGTAAATAGGGTTTTAGGCACTTTGCCCAATAAACTAGATTCGTAGACTTTATTTGAATATGATCAAATCAGTTCTTGTATCCACTCTTCAAAACTGTGGATATACGATTCTTGTTTACTGTGTCCCAGACAACAATGCCACAATATGTTTCTTCTGATCAAATCAGTTGAGCTGTTTGTTTGTCATGCAATATTTTTGAGATTTATTTATATTCAAAATATAAATTCTGTTATTCACATCTAATGTGTTATCTCAATATCATCTTTATATAATAAAACACTTTAGTGTTCTAGAATATAAAGGTTCACCCGTAGTGGGTTAAACACTGATATAAGGATAATGTTTCTAGTCAATCTAGTTACATTATAACAGTTTCCAATTTTAGGTACACACTCGAAAGATAGTTCCTAAACTTAGGTATCTACGGTTGAAACAGCGACTTTCGTCCCGTTTCCAATTCGCGGATAAATCTCTATTGAAGTCAGTATCCTGTTCAAAACATATTCTGAACATCAATATATATTTATGTACCACACTAAGTATCTAAAGTCAAAGCCTTGCTCGTCTTCAATTCCTTCATGTCTGCTTTCTCCAAATGGCAGTCACGCTTCCGCGATCCTGTTTGCCATATTTAAGCAGACATTTTGGGATATGTCATTTATCTTCCCAGAAGACTATAATGATTTGCCTTCGCCCTTTTGCATATTCCAAAAGCCTTTGGCAAAGCCTTGGGTTTCTAGAATATCGAAGTAAGGTGTGCCTTGTGCTACTTGCCTAATTGCAAACTTTGACTTTGTCTCCTTTAGAATAGTCATTAACTCTCCAAGAGTTACTATTGCAATATTAGTAATTCTAAAATCTTAGTATAGATTTATGAAGATCCTTCAATTTCTTTATCATACTTTAAAGATCTAATCCTTAGTTCTTATTCAGAAATCAAGGAGTCTACTACGACAAGCTGAATGGATTAAGCACTAAAGTTATCATTACATAAATCTTCCAAAGATTATGCTCTACTATTTGCTTAACTCCGGGCTTAGGCATAATATGTTATTTTATCAAATAAAGTAACTTATTATTTTCCAGGACCATCCTGAAATTTATTCCCAATTTGAAAATTAGACCATTTAAATACATTTTCCGTAGGATTATGCTTTAAATGTGAATCTTTCAATTTTATCTTGATTCTAATAGTCCAACTATTTAATCAACGATATATGTACTATTTATTATAATGATTACAATAGTCCAACTATTTAATCAACTATAATTTAATAGATTAAAATCAATTATATTGATTACTATAATCCAATTATAAAATCAACTATAAATGAATAGTTTGAATATAGTCCAACTATTTATTAAAACAACAATTTAAATATTAGTCCAACTAACATTTAATTTATATGACGAATAATATTTGTTTGAGCGCGTATGGCAAGTAATTAAACGAATATTGCAAATTAATTCTTGCCTCCCACTATTTTTCGGCGAGCCTCTAACCCTCTGTCGAGTACTCGGGAAACCGTGTTTCCTAGTGGGCTAGGATCCCGTTAAATATCACACAATCTTGACTTTGGCCAACAAATTGTATGATAATTAACTAGGTAGATCTCTAAGATCGATTAGATCCAATCCAATTCCTAGATCCGGTAGGGGGACGTCCAAGTCCGAAACATATATCTTATATATGCCAATACATCCAATGTATTACCTAACCTTTTTCCTCTGAATCAACTAAGCCTTGGCTTTGGCACAACAAACTTAGTGATCTCAGTTAAGCGGGACCCATTGACCATGGAAAGCTTCGTAATCAATGTCGATGGACAAGAAGTGGTCTTGACTTTGGCCAACAAACCACAACTTGGACAAGACACCATATGGAACAAAAGCCTCGTGATTCAAACAAGCCAATGCCAGTCTCGGATCTTGAGTAAGAATCACTCAATGGAAGGAAAAACGCTTAATATTTGTGAGGGTTTTTCAAGTGCAAATTGGCAACCAATTTATTATCTTTGTTAAGGTCTCAAATCATACACCCTTAAACATGCATTCTAAACACATAATAAAGCGCATATGAAAAATAATAATGATATGCGGATGGATACTTTACACATTGATCCTAGATCAAATCTCTCCATTTTTCTCTCCGCTAGCACATGTATTACTTCTACTCGTTACACTACACTTCTAAAGAAACCTCATTTACATTGAGGGGAATAGGTGAGAAGAGAATACAAAGAATAATGAGGTAATAAGGCTGGACAGGCAGGTCCAATTAATAAATCAAATTTATTACAACAATTTCTAAAATTGTCCCACCCATCTAATATCCATCCGATATACATTATTCATGCATCGCAACCATGTATTCACACAAGCATGTTATAAATCAATCTAATCAAATTAATTAATCTGATAATTAGTGATCATCCAATGTTCAAACAACGATTTGATTTTGCTCGAGTCAAACTCATTTTACGAATAAGTACTCAAAGTACGAATTCTTGAATTAAATTAAACTACATAATTAAATCCAATCAATTGTATTTAATTTAATTCACTATTTAATTCCAAATTAAATACTACACTTTATTAATGAACCTTTACGACTTAAATTCCAAATTTAATTGCAACGGGTCTCAAAACCCGATTAACGTCCAACGTTAATATAATTAAAGTCCAATGGGCTTTTAATTAATTTCTTGAGGAGTGGACTTTTGTTCAACTCGGGTCGAACCCAATAACCAAAGTCCAATCCGGGAATTACCCCATAAGCTTAGAAATCAATTTAGGCCCATTAGGCCCAATTAAACTTTAAAGGTCCATTAGTCGCATCTGGACTTTATGGAGGCGGTTTTGGGCCCAATTGGATCCAATCCATTTGGCCTAAACCCAACTTCGTACAACCAAGCCCAATAAGCCCAATAACAACATAACAAGCCCAAATCCAATTTAAGGCCCAAATAATTAAATTCCAAAAATCCAATTTTCCCAATTTAATTACATAAAGTGTATTACATAATTAATTACCCAATTAAAATTTCTAAAACATCAATTAGCACTAATTAATCATGCCATTAACATTAAAACATGTCCAACACATTTTCAAAAAAATCAACCCAATCATGCTTATAACTCTCGGCAATCTGGGGGAATTATGTCCAATTTTTAATCCAATCCAATTGAATCCAATTAAATAGTAAATAAATATCCCCAATTGATTCTAACTCATCTAATGAATCAAAAAATCCAAAATCACCAAGAATTAGGGCACATTCCATTCAGCCAAGCCAACAAAAATTGGGGAAATTGTTCCAAACACAATTTCAACAAATTGATCCAATCAATCCTCAATTCAAACACATTTAAGCATACTAATTCATCCAATTTCATTAATCATGCTCAAACACAAGTTTACCCAAATTTTAAGCCCTAAATTTTTTCATGCTTTTCCTTGCTCATGATACCATTGTTGGAGTTTGCTAAGGTCCCAAGGATCAATAAACAAGCATGAAACATAAGTGAATACAACGAGGGAGTTGCGGAATACTCACATCAAGCGGTTGAGCGACGCGAGAGGCAACAAAATTTCTCTTTTCTGCCCACTGGACTGCTCGGCAGTTTCTGTTTTGGCCTCCTCCATTTCGGTTTTGATCATCAAGAATTTGAGCTCCAAGCTTCGTCAAATGATTCCCGGCTAATGGGTGGACTTCCCTATCACCTTCACATGTCTCTCGGAGTGCTAGCTCTCTTGATTTTGCCACAAAATCAAGCACTTTTTGCTTCCCTATTGTTGGAAAATCTAATCCATGTCCCACGATCAAAAGAACAAGCAAACATATAAATGAATGAACAATATTGAAGTATGGCGGAATCATACTCACAAAGATCAGAATGCAGATGCGT
>SKCR01018213.1:0-20382 GCA_019454045.1 Zanthoxylum bungeanum | reverse complement strand
GGAACTAATCATAGGGACCTCTCTTCATTTATATATCTATGGTGATCTAATCACAAATGATGAGAGTGCAATTTCCTTATTACATAGTTAATTTGCTACAACAACACAATGATCTGTGCAAATAGTGACGCTATGGGTCATATTATCCAACAGTAGGTGTTGGAATATGGATTGTTCCCCTATCTGTTGAAATTGTTGACATAATTCACCGTTTCTTCAATTTGGTGTGGTTCTGGTGCTCCTCCATGTGGTGAACTTGGGGATCCAGTGGTGCTTTGAGTGTTGAGAGTCTCCATAAATTTACATATCTGGTCCAGCTTGGTGTTGACTGCTGTATTAGCTCTAACTTCATATATTCCTGCAATTCTTTGAATCAGACTTCTTTCTGTTGGCCACAAGGAGTTGTTGTTGGCCATTTCTTCAATTAGGTCCCAGGCTTGATCTTCTCCTTTTGCCATTAAAGCTCCTCCAGCAGCAGCATCGATTGTGGTTCTCATCAGTCCAGAAAGTCCATTGTAGAAAGTTTGGACTTGAAGCCATTTTGGAATCTCATGGTGAGGACATTTCCGGAGCAAATCTTTGTATCTCTCCCAAGCTTCGTACAAGGATTCTGAATCTTGCTGCACAAAGGATGTGATGTCATTCCTCAACTTTGCAGTTTGGCTGGTGGTGGAAAGTATTTTGCAAGGAATTTTGTAGCAAGAGTGTTCCAGGTTGTGATTGATCCTGCTGGTAGTGAATGTAGCCATGCTTTTGCTCTGTCTTTCAGGAATATGGGAAAACTCTCAACCTCATAGCTTCTTCAGCTCCTCGGTTGTAATTGAATGTGCCGCAGACTTCCAGGAAGTTGCTGATGTGGGCATTAGGATCTTCAGTTGCATTTCCCCCAAACTGAACTGTTTGCTGAATCATCTGAATGCAAGTTTTGATGTCACCTGCATTTTCTGGTAAAGGAGGAAGTACAATACACGAAATGAGGCCATCTACCACCGGAATGGTTCTGTCTCGAATGGGAATTGGTGGTGCAACCTCCAAAGGTTTAGGTTCCATGTTGACTAAAGCTTCTTGCCTTCTCGCCTTTCCCTTCTCAACTGTCTGATAGTTCTTTCAATTTCTGGGTCAAGCGGTCGGAATTCAAAGCTTCTGGTTCGTCTCATGAAGTGTCTGAGAACCTGAAATACAAGAAAACAAAAATAATAAGTAAAAAGAAAAATTAGATACAAGTAACAAATCTAACCCGTAAACTAATAATAAAAGATAACTAAGTCCCCGGCAACGGGCCAAAAACTTGATCGGCGTAAACACACACGTATAACGCAAGCGTACGTATCGTTCAAGTAGTATAAAAAGTATCGATCCCACGAGGACTTAAAACCTTTTGTTATCAATTTATTGGCCAAATGATTACCAGTATCTAAAAAGTTGTTTGATTGATTTGGATGGCGACGATTCTAAATTTAAAGACAAATAACTAAAATTGCTGAAAAGTAGATTTTAAAGAAATTCAATATTAAAAACTATCCAGGGTTGTGATTTATTTCAATATTATTTAAAAGATGAAGTAGTTATCTTATAGTTGGGTAATATATCAATTTATTAACCTGGAACACTAACTTATGTAAAAGCCTCTTCCGATGGTCAATTACAAATACCTAGTATAATCCAATTGAACCATATGTCTATGTCAACCACATTACCTAGATTCATTAAGTTCAAGTTCCAATTATGGCTACCCCCGCCCAACAGGTATATTCCTATCCTGTAAGGAAATCTATTAAAAGGGTTATCTATCCTAAGGAAGATCGTGGGCTATTGAGTCTAAGGTCTTAAACTTAAAATCCCTATGTCTAGTTCATTTTAAGTTTACCTAATCAATTTAATTAATGGCCAGTTAATTAAAGAGCATTAAGATTAAGACTCAATAAATAAATCTTTAAATTACCCAAACTATAATCTAACCCTTATAAACCGGTTTAATTGAAATTCATCACAACCCTAGATAACTAACTTAGCTACGACACATAATTAGGGCTAAAAACTTAAAAGACTTAAAAGAAAATTGCATAAAGTAAATGCAGTAAAATAAATGCTGAAAATGAATTAAAATAAAATTGTTACGGTAAAAAGGAATTACTTCTACTATATACCAATTAGATTTCTCCCATAATAATATAAGCTTTGCAAAACATTTTCATCCAGCCATATAGGCGGTATTTTGATTTAATTAATTTAAAAACAACCAGCCATAAAGGCGGAATCATTTTAAAAACAACCAGCCATAAAGGCGGAATCAAAATAACCCCAGCCATATAGGCGGAATGAAAAAATAAACCAGCCATAAAGGCGGAATATGAATTTTATTACCCACCGACCAATCTGGCGGTATCCTGATTAAGTCAATTTAAAACTTGAATATATTATAATTATGGGAGAATAATCTAAGAAGTAATAGTAAAAGAATTACCTTTTACCTTAACAAAGGAAGTTACCTCCTCATAATGAGTAGTAAAAACTGTAAAATAAAGAAAGTAAATTATTATTATTACAAAACTTAGTTAAAAATTACAAAACTTTATTAAAAGAAACTTAGAGAGAGAAGAACTCCCTAATTACATAGGATTTGGGAGAGGAAATGGTACAACAAAAACTGAACCATCGCGCTCTATTTATAGGCGCGGATGGCGATTGGGCGTCGCGACGCTGAAGCCTTTAGCGTCGTGACGCTCGCTACAGTTCAACGTGGCTCAATAACGGCTTGACACGTGGCAAGGCGGCTAAGAGATCAGATCCTTATCCGATGACGTGGCACTGTTCATGACGTCAGTGCTTACGTCATCATGATGTGAGATTGTCGGCAACGTCTGATCTTGACACGTGGCATGGGCGCATTTTAGCAAATTGTTGAGATGTCGACACGTGTCAAGGCGTACAATAGCGTAGATGATGATTGTCGGCGCCGTAGGATGATGACACGTGGCAGGCGCACGTTAGCACGTCTTCTGTGATGGTGACACGTGTGGCAGCGGCGCATTTTAGCAAAGTCAACTTTTCAGATTGTTGACCCATTGACCATGGCGCATTTTAGCAGAACCGGCGCACGCTGGGCGTCGCGACGCCAAGCTTTGAGCGGCGCGACGCGGAGAAGACATAAAATCCCAGTTGGTGCATTTTGTCATGTTTTGTCCCAAATTGCCTCCAGTGCTGTCCAAACTTTATTTATCTGCAAAATAATAACAAAACACATCAAAACGTTCATAAATCTCGAGAAACAATACAAAACATTAGGTTAAATGAGGGGAAATAGTGGTATAAATACCACTCATCATCGCTTCCTGAAGATTCACCTATGATGTTTGATTCGAACTTTATTAATCTTGGATTAATTACGGAGGAAGAAACTTTATCTTGGATAAAATGCCTTATTAGGAGAGAGAGAGAGAGAGATCGATTAATTTGGAATTAATCGATAAAATAATATATTTGATATATTATTAAACGAAATTAGATTTCGACGCGGAATTAAAATCCGATTTTAATTCGGGCAAACGAATTAATTTAGAATTAATTCATTAGCGAACTGAATAGTAATTCCGCAAGTTGTAATTATTTAATTCACGTCGCGACGGAAATTCGTTAATTCGGAATTAGCGAAACCGAGCCCGAAAGTGTTTGCGGACACATTCGTATTTTGAATCGAGTGGTATCCGCAAATCGCATCGCGATATCATTTACTTGATACGAATAGATGATGGATGTATCTAGTCACCTTTGAGGGATGATACATTATCTCTATTCTCAAAGTAATGTAATGATGGCAAATGATGGATTTTCTTTGGAGGGAAAACCTTTCACGGTTTTGAAGGGTTTTTAATTAAAAATTCATTTTTGTATTTGATACATCATTGCTTCATTTGCTCACTCACGGTTCAAGAAACAAATTGAGAGAACAAAAATAAAAAAGGCAATAACACTCTCTTCTCTCCTTCTTCTTCACGCAAGCCGTGAGCTTCATCCATGGCAGAAAATTGTTTTCTCCATTTTTGCTAGCACAACAAGGGATCAAAGGAGGTGATAGGGAAACGCATTTGGAGCTTGGAGTACTAGAAGATTTGAGGCTTCTCACACTTTTGTTCTTGGCCGAAAACAGCTCAAAGATTTGCAACTTCTATCATTCTTGTTCTTGGCCGCATATCACCCACCTTGGAGGCTCAAGGATCCTCTTCACCATTTTCGTCACAAAGCTTTGTAAGTATGTTTCCGCCATCCTTCAAGCTTTGCATGTATGTTTTTTGTATTTCTATGGCTTAATCTTTCTTTGGGACTAATTATAGAAACCAACAATGGTATCATTGAGCCATGTTTAAGCATGAAATACATTAAGGATAATTTGGGGAAAATTGATTGAAGCATGTTCTTGTGAATGGATTGGATGCTATAGTATGGTTATATGTATGTTTTTGATATATTACATGATCAATTTTAAGAAAAATGCATTGGATGATTTTTCCCCAAAATGTTGTCTTGGCCGAATTTGGAGGTGCTTCCATAGATTTGAAATTTTTCATGCACAAGCTTATTTGATGACTTAAGCATGATTACATGTATGATATATGATATAATACATGATCAATTTTGAGAAAAATGCATTGGATGATTTTTCCCCAAAATGTTCATTTGGCCGAATGTGAGGTACTTCCATTAAGTTGAATTTTTGCATGCACAAGTTCATTGGATGATTTGAGTGTGCTTAAATGTTTGTAATATGATGTATTACATGATCAATTTTGAGAAAAATGCATTGGATATGTTTTCCCCAAAATTGATGCCTTGCCGCGAATGTGTAGGTCATTTTAGATTTGGAATTTTCATGCACAAGTTTATAAGATGACTTAAGCATGATTAAATGTATGATATTTGATGTAATACATGATCAATTTTGAGAAAAATGCATTGGATGATTTTTTCCCTAAAGTTGATGCTTGACCGAAAATGGAGGTCTTTTCACTTTATTGAATTTTTGCTTTCAAGTTCATTAGATGACTTAAAATCAATACGGATGATAGATTAGTGATTCAATTGGATTGAAAAACAAATCGAACCGCAAAAATCTCTCTTGGCCGAATACAACATGACATGTTAAAGGACTTGATTTTTGTTCAAATAAATGTTAGACAAGTGTTTTGAACAATTGATGATTAATAAATTAAATGGTGTTTTTTTGAAATATTTGGTTAATGAATTAATCATGCAATTACACTTTAATCAATTGAATTTTAAAATTTGGAATATTAAAATTTGATTAATGGGCTTTTATGTTTAATTGGGCCTTATGGGCTTGAAATTGATTTTATGGCACTTAAGGGTGATTCCTTATTTGGGCTTGGTAATTGGGTTTGACCCACATTGACCAAAGCCCAAGCCTTTATAAATCAATTGAAAGCCCATCGGAATTTAATTAAACACACATTGGATGTTAGTTGGGCTTGGAGACCCAATTTGATAAGATTTAGAATCTAATCTTTAAAAGCACAATAAAAGTGTAAACATTTAATTTGGAATTAAATAAAATGAATTAATATTGAATGCGACTTAAATTGGATTTAACGGGGTAGTTCGATATAATTCATGAATTCATACCTTATGTACTTATTCTCAAACGAGTTGGACTCGCGCAAAATCAAACCGTTGATTGAACATTGGATGATCACTTAAACAAAGACTAATTAATTGGATTTGATTGGTTGTATAGCATGTCTTGAATGAATATACATGTATGTGATGAATGAATGGTGTATAACGGATGGATATTAGAAGGGAAAGGGTAATTTTAGAAATTATTGTAAATTTAGAATTTATAAATTGGACCTGCGTGTC
Source organism: Zanthoxylum bungeanum (assembly GCA_019454045.1). NCBI lineage: Eukaryota > Viridiplantae > Streptophyta > Magnoliopsida > Sapindales > Rutaceae > Zanthoxylum > Zanthoxylum bungeanum. Next base: position 14,508 of record SKCR01018213.1, on the reverse strand, counting down.
CAGCCTTATCTCTTTTATCTCTTTGTATTCTCTTCTCACCTAATTCCCCTCAATGTAAATGAGGTTTCTCTTATTGTATTATGTAATTGGGTAGAAGTAGAATATTGCTAGCGGGGAGTGGAAAGGGAGTGATTTGTTCTAGGAACAAATTGTTTTATATATCCATCCGTATATCACTATTAATTTATTTTATGCACTTTATGATGTTTTAGAAGCATGCTTAAGGGTGTATGATGATGAGACCTAACAAAGATAATAAATTGGTTGCCAATTACGAATAAATCCCTCAATTTATATTAAGCATTATCCTTCCATTGAATGATTCTTGTTCAAGATCCAAAATTGACATTGGTTTGTTGGCCAAAGTCAAGACCTTTGTCAATTGAGGATGTACTTGAATCATGAAAGTTTTGTTCCACATCGGTGTCTTGTCCAAGTTGTGATTTGTTGGCCAAAGTCAAGATCACTTCTTGTCCAACGACATTGATTACGAAACTTTCCTTGTCAATGGGTCTCGCTTAACCGGAATCATTAGGTTTGTTGTGCCAAAGCCAAGGCCTAGATGGTCGGAGGATATGGTTAGGAAAATGTATTAGATACATGGCATAAGTAAATATACATATGTTTTGGACTTGGATGTCCACCTAACCGGATCTAGGAATTGGATGAGATCCAATTGATCTTTGAGATCTACCTAGTTAAATAGCATACAGCTTGTTGGCCAAAGTCAAGGTTGTGTGTTATTTAACGGGATCCTAGCCCACTAGGAAATAGGATTTCCCTAGTTCTCAACAGAGGGTTAGAGACTTGATAAAAATAGTGGGAGGCTAGTATTGAATTTGCAATTTCATTCAGATACTTAGCCTTACGCGTCTTTCAATTTATTTCGTCTATTTATTAAAATTAGTTGGACTAATACATTGTTATTTTTATTTGACAGTTTGACTGTACCCATTTTATCGTTAACTAGATAGTTGGACTATCGTAGTTGAGATGGCTAGCAAGGTAAATGTCCGAGACATCATCATGGGTGACAATGTCTTTAAGGGGACAAACTTCGCTGATTGGGAAATGAACCTGAGGATAGTCCTTGGGGCTGACAGGATGCTGTACACTATACAAACACCTCTCCCGCCTAAGCCCACTGACCCACTTGAGCTGGAGTTATGGAAAACTCACAGCAATGATTGTGATACAGCTCAGGCTATTATGTTAGCTTCGATGACTCAGCACTTTCGTCGCCAGAATAGGGACTTGGATCCTATAGTATGATGGCTAGACTTCGAGATCTCCACCGCTCCAACAAGCGATGGAAAGGTACGAGTTGGTGAAGAAAACTCTTCCGCGCCCGAATGACTGAAGGCGCATCAGTTGGAGGCCCACGGGCTCAAATGATCGCCGATATTGATTTGTTGGCCAATATGGGAATAGTCTTTTTGGAGGCTGAGCTGACCATAGATTTGATCTTACAGTCACTTCCTGATACTTGGAGACAAATCATAATCAACTATAAGTTGATGGATACGGATGACACTCTTGGAGAGCTGTTATCCATTTTGAATGAGTCTGAAAAAGAACTCCAAAAGGGGGCAAGCGCGAGGCGCACTGTACATCGACCTATATCAGAGGCCAAATGCTGGGCCCAAAGCTACTGGAGGGGTGAGGAAAGAAAACATAAGAAAAAGGGTAAAGGCAAGTTGACAAAAGCTTCTGGGAAGCCAAGGGACAAATCTCCAAGATGTCTGCCTCAATGCGGCAAGAAGGGTCACTGGAAACGTGACTGCCGAATGGGCAAAGGACAAAAGGAGGATATCAAGCAGGCAAGGCACTAGCCTCTGGTATGTTTGTTATTGAGATAAATATGACTACTTCTAGTTTTAAAAATTGGATTTTTGATTCTGGTTGTGCTGCTCATATTTGTACTGATTGGCAGGATCTGCAGGATAGCAGGATGCTGGCTTCAGGGGAGATTGATCTACGAGTCGGAAACGGAACTCCAGTTGCTGTTTTGGCTGTAGGGACTTTTGTTTTGGAATTGCCCTCGGGGCATATGCTTAAACTTTTGAACTGTTATTATATACCTAGTTTGACTAGGAATATCATATCTGTATCTTTGTTAACCCAGCAGGGTACACTTTGTATTTAGAAACACTGGGTGTTATTTATATAAAAATGATGCAGAAATTTGCACTGCTATAGCAAATAATGGGCTTTATTTTTGAATATAATGAATCTCCTAAAAATAAAATGACAAACAAAGGCTCAAAAAGAGTAATCTAAAAGATGAAGCTTACATGTGCCATTGTCGTCTAGGACACATAAACAAGACTCGCATATCCACACTTTCGAAGAGTGGGTACTTGGACGGATGTGATCTTAATTCATATGATGTCTGCGAATCTTGTCTTTTAGGCAAAATGCCTAAAACACCTTTTAGTGGTAAAGGTGAACGTACCACGGAACTGTTAGCCCTCGTTCATAGTGACGTATGTGGGCCCATGTCTAGCCAGGCTAGAGTGGATATCATTACTTCGTACCTTTACGGATGATGCATCTCGTTATGGTTATGTGTATCTAATGAGACACAAGTCGGAAACTTTTGAGAAATTCAAAGAATTTCGACACGAAGGAAGAAACAAACGGGCAAGAGTATCAAGACATTGCGGTCGGACCGTGGTGGCGAATACTTAAGTTATGAGTTTCAAGATTACTTGAAAGAAAATGGTATTCTTTCACAGTGGACTCCTCCTGGAACACCGCAATTAAACGGTGTGTCTGAACGGAGAAACCGTACCTTGTTAGACATGGTAAGGTCGATGATGAGTCAGACTGAGCTACCAATATCCTTCTGGGGAAACGCATTAACCAGTGCGGTACTTATTTTGTATAAGGTTCCGTCAAAGTCTGTTGAACAGACTCCATATGAGAAATGGACAGGAAGGAAACCAGGTTTCTCTTTCCTGAAGATTTGGAGATGCTGGGCATATGTTAGACGTTTGGAAGGTAGCAAACTAGAACCCAAATCAGATAAATGCCTTTTCGTGGGATATCCTAAGGAAACCAAAGGATATTACTTCTATCACCCACAAAAGAACAAAGTGTTTGTTGCTCTACATGCATTTTTCCTTGAGAAGGAATTCATAGATGCAGTGGTAAGTGGGAGGAAAGTGGAGCTCGATGAAAATCGTAGTGATACTGTTCCTGGCAATGAATCAATGACGGAACATAAACAGACCATCCAGGATGAGTCTGTACCACAATCTTCAGATACACAAGGACTGCGTAGGTCGGAGAGAGTCAGGAAGGTACCTGAGAGGTATGGGTTCCTGATCTCGCCTCATGTAGATATTAATCTTATTGAGGATAATGAACCGACTACGTATGAGGAAGCAATACAGAATATTGATTCCGCTTTATGGCAAGATGCCATGAAGTCCGAGATGGATTCCATGTATGCCAACCAAGTTTGTGTTGGACATTATGACCCATAGCGTCTCTGTTTTGTAAATGATATGTATTATTGTACAAATTAACTAATGTGATAATGAAATTGCCCTTTTGCCGTTTTGTAAAATTATTTACTTTGATTTATTAATGGCAAAAGTCCATATGATTAGTTCCGTATTGAGATGATTGAGACAGTATCAATATAAAAGGTTTAATCATTAAATATCCCTAGTCGGAGTATTATCGAGATTGGACATCGATAATGCGGAATATAGTACTAGTATTGCACTGTGCGAGTTGTGATGGCACAACGGCATAGTTCTCATATATTTAAGTATTGGATACTTATGCAAGTGCGATAGGAGGTTGTGTTTTACCGATGGTACGGAAAACAGCTTCGCTCTGGATAGACCCCGCGGAATCCATTGGTAGTATGTCTGCGTGTCTATGGGAGGCCGCATCAGGGTAGGTGTATATGTCTTAACCTGAAACTTACATATATAACTAAATACTTGCGACAATCGGTAAAACTTTTGTTTTTTGGTGGTTGCACTTATCACAACCCCAACCAGCTTATTGCTAGTCCCTAGCAATTCAAGCGTAAAATGAAAATTAAATAAATAAAAACTATCTAAGCCACTTTCGTAGGGATCACGATTGCATTTAGCATATGCAACAAGCCTTTAAACCCCTAGGTGTCCCTAGTGGACGAGTTATAGTCTCGTGAGGGCTTACAGCGACGACACCCACAAACGTCATTCAAAACACACAATCAAACAAAATAAAAACTACATAGTCCCGATAGTTGCACATAATTTTGTCCTCAGAGAATGCATAGTAATGAAATCAGAGAACCTTCAAAGTACTCAATGCAACTCAAATCTAAGTCTTTGAATAAACCATCTAAGCTAGACTCAAAGTGTGTGTGTGTGTTAAGGTTCGTTCACAGCTTCATTCCTAGGTAAGCCAACTCAATGATTTCGTCTAAAAATCGGGGTCGATGGGTCTAACCAACCCAGATATCTCAATTAAGCTCTGTATTTGCTTTTATGTGTGCTCAATATGGTATGATTTTTTTTTTTCTTTTTTTTCTTGTCTCTTATTGCATTTTCTTTTGGATTTTTTTTCTTTTATTTTCTTCTTCTCTTTTGCCTTTTTGCCATTTTTTTTTTTTTCAACACACCTACCCTTCAAGGTAGCATTTCTCCTCATGGTGGTCCTAATACTCGCCCATGGGTAGCTTCACGCTTGTTGGTTATAGGTGGTTTACTTTCTTTCTTCAGAGACTTTTTCTTTTATTTGCATTCATACCATACGTCATAACACAAGCAATTCAGATAGATATCTAAGCAAACGGTCATTCATCGACATGCAATTTATTCAACTAGTCATCTTGCTAACTACTCAGGCTTCCACTGCTAAAAACCCATAATTAAGTGCTTACGAGTCTAACATAGATAAACTACTCAAATCATCAGATAAAAGTACATTAAAGGACTTATCGTTTCTAAGATTTCATCCTAACACAAACAATATCATCATATGACCTATGTTTAACTATCAAGGACTAAAAACAAAAAATTAGAATAACATGTATTTAAGATAGGTATTATCATGCGCATGCATACACCCCCACACTTAAAACTTGCATTGTCCTCAATGTAAGATAAATATAAAGAAAAAAGATTAAGGAACAACACTACCAGGGGCAGAGTTGATCAGGTTCCTGCTGGCGAGACTTTGCCTGTGTGGTTGTGTAGGTTGTGCTGACTCCTGTATAAACACTCATGCAAACAGAAAAATAAACATGTAGTTAACACACAATAATATAAAACTAAATTAAATAAAATAAAATAAAATAAATGCAGATGCAAGGGTTGCCTCCCCGCTAGCGCTAAGTTTAACGTCTTCAGCCAGACGCAAACGCTCAAGTTGTCATGGTGGTTTCCATCTAGCGTACTGATGAAGGCATGGGAGGGAATTTCTGTCTAGCTGCGGCAGTGTATCCACGGATCCTCCAAGGTCTGGTGGCTGAAAGTCTTGACTGCACATATTAAAAAGTTGATTCAACCCCCTTTTTAATTTTCCAGGTATCATATTCAATTGAACACGAGCTCTTATTTTCCTCTTTTTACGATTCTTTGGGATCACTTGCACTGCCGGAAGATTTGATTCAGGTTGTAGAGGAGCTGTTTCTGGCAGGACTGCTTCGAGCATGTATGTACCTTGACACTCATCATCATCCTGTGGTTGTTTTTCAACATGAAAAATGTTCACTTCCAGCGTCATATTCCCAAATGATAATTTCATTAGACCGTTCCTGCAATTAATAAGGGCATTAGCTGTAGCAAGAAAAGGTCTACCTAAAATAAGCGGAATTTTGGACTCAGCGTTAACTACAGACTGGGTGTCTAAAATTAAGAAGTCAACGGGGTAGTAGAATTTATCAATTTGAACTAAAACATCCTCGACTACTCCCCGTGGTTTTCTAATGGATCGGTCAGCTAACTGTAAAGCTACTGATGTAGGTTTAATCTCGCCAAGCCCTAACTGCACATAAATCGAATATGGCATGAGATTCACACTCGCGCCCAAGTCTAATAATGCCTGACCAAATTCACATGTACCAATCTGGCAAGTGATGGTGGGACACCCCGGGTCTTTATATTTCGGTGGGGTCTTTTGTTCAATCACTGCACTAGCTTGTTCCGTTAGGAATGCAGTTTTCTTCACATGGTGTTTTCTTTTCATGGTACACAGATCTTTTAAAAACTTAGCGTATGTGGGAACCTGTTTGATTACATGTAACAAGGGCAGATTTATCTTCACTTGCCTAAGGTGTTCTAAGATCTCACCGTTCGGGTCTGCAGCTTTGGTGGCTGGCCTAAGGGCTTGAGGAAATGGTACTCTAACTGGGAGTTGTGGTTCTGGGTCTTCCTGAGGAGTTTCTACACTATTATCCTGGGTCGGATCTGTTATGTTTGGGGTGTCTTTTACTCCTACCTCCTTACCACACCTAATAGTTATGGCATTAACGCCTTTTACATTCGCACCTCCCTGATCAGCCTGTGCCATGTGTTGCCCTTGAGGATTAGGTTGAGCTTGGGAAGGGAATTTCCCTTGTTCATTCACACTCAATACGTTGGTTAACTTGGAGATTTGGCTTTTAATCTCCTTGTTGTCCTCAGCTAGCTGAGCTATTAAGGATTCAAACTTCTGATGGGTTGATTCAAACTTCTGATTGGTCTTACTTTGAGTTTCCACAAAGGCTTGCAGGGTGTCCTCTAAGGAGTTCCTAGGGATGGCAGGTGTGTGATACTGAGGTGGGGTACTGTAACTCCTAGGCTGTGGTGTCTGAGTCGACTGATGAGAGTCTTGTTTCCAACTGAAATTGGGATGGTTCTCCAACCAGGGTTATACGTGTCTGAGTACGGTGTGTAGGGTTTCTTATACGTTCCTAATGCATTGCATTGACTCTCATATGGGTCCCTAGTTGTAGGGCACTCTTGTGTCAAATGATCGGTCCTGTTACAAACAGCACAAACTTCCTGAGGCTCTAAGTTGGCTACTGTATGCATAGATTTATTGTCCTTAGCTAGTAAGGTTCCCATTTGTCTGGCTAACAGTTCAATTTTCGCCTTAAGGCTGTCCTCCTCTCTCAAATGGTGTACGCTTCTAATGGGAGGAGTGAGGTGTGTTCTATCAGTGCTATCTATGGAATTAGGTCCAGTCCAGGTATGAGACTTCTTAGCTAGGTCATCTAGGTACTCGAGGGCCTCATCAGGGTCATTTTGGATAAACTTGCCGTTACACATTGTCTCAACGAATTGGCGCTCCCTAGGTGTCAATCCATCATAGAAGTGACTAACTAAACGCCAACTCTCAAAACCATGGTGGGGACAACTAGCTAACAATTCCTTATACCTCTCCCATGTTTGGTAAAGGGTCTCACTGTCTTTCTGGGAAAAGTTAGAGATTTGTTTTTTAAGGGCATCCGTCTTGTGGTGTGGGAAATATTTATCAAAGAATGCCCGGGTCATCTCGCCCCACGATCCTATTGACCTAGGTCTTAAAGAGTACAACCAACTCTTAGCTTTGTCCTTAAGGGAAAAAGGGAAAAACTTAAGTCTGATTGTGTCTGTAGTTCCAAACCGGTCATGGAAAGTCGCTACTACCTCTTCAAACTCTCTAATATGCAAATAGGGATTTTCGTTCTCCAAACCATGGAAGGTTGGAAGATACTGTATCATCCCAGGTTTAAAATCTACGGGTGGTGCATTTGGAGGAAACAGGATACACGAAGGTGTAGCCGTGCGAGTTGGGTGGAGGTACTCTTCAAGAGTCCTCCTAGGTGGCCTCTCGTAATCACTCATTGTGTGCACTAGATGTGGAGGGTGTGAATAGTGGATTGTCAAACAAACTCTCTGAATCAGAATTCTCTTCTTCAGTTCTAACGAACCTACCAAATCTATCCCTACGTCTAGGCATGTAATTTAAGTTCAAATAATACTAGGGAAAAAAAATGATATAAAAAAAAGAATAACCTAAAATTCAAAATCTAAGTAAAACTAAAACAAAAATAGAACAATTAGAATAAATACTAAGATAAAAAGAACTAATTAAGAATAAAAACTAAATTACTAAAAGAAAATAAACGAAAATAAATAAATAAAAGGAACGAAGTTACCGCTTCGTTATTGACAAAGCAAACCTGGTCCTTTTGCTTGTAAACCGTCTCCCCGGCAACGGCGCCAAATTTTGATTACGCCCAAATATGACTCGCGGTTATCGCAGTACAGTTGGGGTGTCGATTCCACAGAGAGATGGTTACAAAAACTGGTTTACTTAAACAAAAACAATTAGCAATAACTGATCTTAAAGAAAGGATTAAATTATGATGGAAAACTAAAGAATTCAAAGGCTTAAAAGATTTCAATAATAATGAGAAAAATAGCAAAGCATCAGGGTCCCCTCTTGTACCTATTACTTATATTCCGTTATTGATTCATGTTATTACTCAATTAAGGATTTCACGTCCCAAATCCAAAATTGGAAGATATTCAATTCTACACCAGTTAAAGTTCTAAGGTAATTGTTATTCAATCTTCTCTACGTTCACAACTCACAAGGTTATCGTTACAACCTATCTAACGACGACAATATACCCTCGGGCAATACTGCAGCAGAAGATCAACTCGCAAAACAACCTTAATCTATCAAACCAATTTTACTAACAACACATAGAAAAAGCATGACTGAATCTATATGTAAACTAATAAAATATGATTCTCAATTAATCAAAAGAATAAAGAGATGAATAGAATAACAATTGTATTAATCAATTAAAATCATTCATGAATCAAATAACAAAAATACAAGAATTGGGTACAAGAGTTCGCCCTTAGCTTTGCTTGGGAGATTAGTTCCGCATGCTAGATGAAGAAACAACAGAGATAGATGGAGAAATCATTGGTTCTGATCCCGGGAATTTGCACGGCTCTGTTTTCTCTTTGGTATTTGTGTATCTAGCCTCCCTTTGTGTTTTGGACGAAGTCTCATATTTATAGAAGTGTCAGGGTGTCATTGGGATTTCAGAAAAACCCTAAAAACGAAACCTGGAACGCGTAGGATTTCTTGCGCAGCGCCGCGGCGCTTATTTGTCTGGAATTTGTATGCAGTTTGACATTCTGGGGGGCGCCGAGGCGCTGCCTTCTTCATTGATAATTTATTTTGTAAACAAAATAAATGGAGGGCCCCACGTGAACTGACGCTCTCTTATTCTTTCCCAAATTCACGGCACTTCCTCTTTTATTGGGTCAAAACTCCTTTGTTACGTTTGCTTTTCTTCTCTTTTCTAGTCTTGGTCAAACTTTGCAACTCCTTTATTATTTCTCACGGCCCCATATTGTTTTCTTCTTTTTCAAATATTTGTTGCTCACGTGCATGCTTTCTTCATGGTTCAATTACTTCACGTGAAGTAATGCATTTATTGCTTGACTTAGTCAACAATTGACTAAGCTCTCTCACTTGCTTTCTTGGCCGGCCCCACGTATTTAACTTCTTCTTTGATTTGGTTAACCATGTTTCCTTCTCTCAGCAAATGGCGCCGTGGCGCCATACTCCCTGGATTTTGTATGGGATTGTGGCGCGCGTGGCGCCAGTTCAATCTTTACTCTTCGTGTTCTTAGCTTCCGTGTGCATCCTATGTATCCCTAAATACTTGTAATTGTCCCAGGATCCATGTATTAATATTCCTACAAATAAAAATCATTAAATTAGTGTAAATAATAAATATTTCTAAATTAATATAACAATAGAATTATGTACTAAAACAGAAAATATATAACTAAATACTTAACAATAAGCCTATATTAGTGATGTTTCAAAGTGCATTTTCATGCACTTATCAGTGGTTCAGGGCTTTAACCGGTTCTGTGTACGCCTCTTCTGGGTTTATCGAGAATCGTAGTGTACTGGATGTGATGTCAAGATGGAAGTATCACTTCAGACATATGGAGATGATGATCACGCAGGATACAGAACTAGTCCTCTAAAAAGGTTGCAACTGTCGGGACAATATGACCAGGTCAGGATTGTCCTATTTAAAGAGACTAGTTGTTTGATATCCGATATATGTTTCGTACGGGGCAGACACATCTCCAGCCCCAGGCCTAACATGTGATCGTCTGATACTGGATCGTATACGCGATACTACGGTATACTACGCTTGATAAAGATCTTATATTCCAGTAAGAATATTTCTGGAGAATTGGCTAGGCATGGCGCTTGCTAGAAGCCAACCTTGTCTTGTGAATCGGTAAAGACGTAGTACGAGGTACGTACGTGTTTGGATTATCCAACGACCGTATTTACTGCCAACATATCCGGAGATCTCTTGGGTCGCTTCCTGAAGATTCACCTATGACGTTTGATTCGAACCTTATTAATCTTGGATTAATTGTGGAGAAACTTTATCTTAGATAAAATGCCTTATTAGGAGAGAGAGAGAGATCGATTAATTTGGAATTAATCGATAAAATAATATATTCGATATATTATTAAACGAAATTAGATTTCGACGCGAAATTAAAATCGGATTTTAATTCGGGCAAACGAATTAATTTAGAATTAATTCATTAGCGAACTGAATAGTAATTTCGCAAGGCGTAATTATTTAATTCACGTCGCGACGGAAATTTGTTAATTCGAAATTAACGAAACCGAGCCCGAAAGTGCTTGCGGACACATTCGTATTTTGAATCGAGTGATATCCGCAAATCACATCGCGATATCTCATTACTTAATACGAATAGATGGTGAATGTATCTAGTCACCTTTGAGGGATGATAATTGTCTCTAATCTCAAAGTGTGGTAATGATGGCAAATGATGGATTTCATTTTGGAGGGAAAGCCATGCACGGTTTTTGAAGGATTTTTTGCATTAAAAAATTCTTTTGGTATTAGATATCATATCACTTTTCATTTCTTTTGTGTCTCACGGTTTTGCATGAAAAAGTGAACAAAGAAAAGTGAAACACTCTCATCTTCCCTCTCCCTTTGCTCACGCCGTGAGCTTCAGACACAAGGCAGAAAATTGTTTTCTCATTCTCCATTTTTGCTAGCACAAGCAAGGATCAAAAGAGGTGATAGGGAAACAAACTTGGAGCTTTGGAACACTTGAAGATTTGAAGCTTCTCTCCATCTTCTTGCTTGTCCGAAACTACTACCTTGGAGGCTCAAGGATCCACTTCACCATTTTCGTCACATAGCTTTGTAAGTATATTTCTGCCATCCTTCAGCTTTGCATGTATGTTTATTGTATTTCTATTGCTTAATCTTTCCTTGGGACTAATTATAGAAACCAACAATGGTATCATTGAGCTAGGTTTAAGCATGAAATACATTAGGGTAATTTGGGGAAAAATTGATTGAAGCATGTTCTTGTGGAATTGGATGCTAAAGTATGCTTATATGTATGTTATTTGATATATTACATGATCAATTTTAACAAAAATGCATGGATGATTTTTTCCCCAAAATGTTGTCTTGGCCGAATGTGAAGGTGCTTCCATTGGATTGGAATTTTTCATGCATGAGCTTATTTGTGACTTGAGCATGATACAAGTATGATATATTTAATATAATACATGATTGATTTTGAGAAAAATGTATTGGATTTTTTTTCCCCAAAATTGATGCATTGGCCGAATGTGAGGCACTTCCATTAAGTTGAATTTTTGCATGCACAAGTTATTGCATGATTTGAGTGTGCTTAAAGTTTGTAATATGAATTAATACATGATCAATTTGAGAAAATTATATTGGATATTTTTTCCCCAAAATTGATGCATTGGCCGAATGTGTAGGTCATTTTAAGATTTGGAATTTTTCATGCACAAGTTTATTGGATGACTTAAGCATGATTAAATGCATGATATTTGATGTAATACATGTTCAATTTTGAGAAAAATACATTGGATGATTTTTTCCCTAAAGTTGATGCTTGACCGAAAATTGAGGTCTTTTCACTATTATTGAATTTTTGCTTTCAAGTTCATTGGATGACTTAAAATCTATATGTATGTTAGATTAGTGATTCAATTGGATTGAAAAATAAATTGAACCGCAAAAATCTCTCTTGGCCGAATACAACATGACATGTTAAAGGACTTGATTTTTGTTCAAATAAATGTTAGACAAGTGTGTTTTGAACAATTGATGAATAATAAATTAAATTGGTATTTTTGAATATTTGATTTAATGAATTAATCATGCAATTACACTTTAATCGATTGAATTTTAAAATTTGGAATATTAAAATTTAATTAATGGGCTTTTATGTTAATTGGGCCTTATGGGCTTGAAATTGATTTTATGGCACTTAAGGGTGATTCCTTATTTGGGCTTGGTATTGGGTTTGACACATATTGACCAAAGCCCAAGCCTTTATAAATCAATTGAAAGCCCATCGGACTTTAATTAAACACACATTGGATGTTAGTTGGGCTTGGAGACCCAATTTGATAAGATTTAGAATCTAACCTAAAAGCACATAAAAGTGTAAACATTTAATTTGGAATTAAATAAATTGAATTAATATTGAATACGGCCTTAAATTGGATTTAACGAGTAGTTCAATATATTCATGAATCGTACCTTATGTACTTATTCTCAACGAGTTGGACTCGCGCAAAATCAAACCGTTGATTGAACATTGGATGATCATTTAAATAAAGACTAATTAATTGGATTTGATTGGGGTGTATAGCATGTCTTGAATGAATATACATGTATGTGATGAATGAATAGTGTATAGCGGATGGATATTAGAAGGGAAAGGGTAATTTTTTTTTGAAATTATTGTAAATTTAGAATTAAAATTGGACCTGCGTGTCCAGCCTTATCTCTTTTATCTCTTTGTATTCTCCTCTCACCTAATTCCCCTCAATGTAAATGAGGTTTCTCTTGTTGTATATGTAATTGGGTAGAAGTAGTATATTGCTAGCGGGGAGTGGAAAGGGAGTGATTTGTTCTAGGAACAAATTGTTTTATATATCCATCCGTATATCACTATTAATTTATTTTATGCACTTTATGATGGTTTAGAAGCATGCTTAAGGGTGTATGATGATGAGACCTAACAAAATAATAAATTGATTGCAATTTACGCATAAAACCCTCAATTTATATTAAGCAATTATCCTTCCATTGAATGATTCTTGTTCAAGATCCAAATTGGCATTGGTTTGTTGGCCAAAGTCAAGACCTTTGTCAATTGAGGATGTACTTGAATCATGAAAGTTTTGTTCCATATCGGTGTCTTGTCCAAGTTGTGATTTGTTGGCCAAAGTCAAGATCACTTCTTGTCCAACGACATTGATTACGAAACTTTCCTTGTCAATGGGTCTCGCTTAACCGGAATCATTAGGTTTGGTGCCAAAGCCAAGGCCTAGATGGTTCGGAGGATATGGTTAGGAAAATGTATTAGATACATTGGCATACATATGTTTTGGACTTGGATGTCCACCTAACCAGATCTAGGAATTGGATGAGATCCAATTGATCTTTGAGATCTACCTAGTTAAATAGCATACAATTTGTTGGCCAAAGTCAAGGTTGTGTGTTATTTAACGGGATCCTAGCCCACTAGGAAATAGGATTTCCCGAGTTCTCAACAGAGGGTTAGAGACTTGATAAAAATAGCGGTAGGCTAGTATTGAATTTGCAATTTCATTCAGATACTTAGCCTTACGCGTCTTTCAAAATTATTTCGTTTAATTAATTAAAATTAGTTGGACTAATTCATTGTTATTTTTTTTTTTGTAACAGTTTAACTGTACCCATTTTATCGTTAACTAGATAGTTGGACTATCGTAGTTAAGATGGCTAGCAAGGTAAATGTCCGAGACATCATCATAGGTGACAATGTCTTAAAGGGCAAACTTCGCTGATTGGGAAATGAACTTAAGGATAGTCCTTGGGGCTGAGAGGATGCTGTATACTATACAAACACCTCTCCCGCCTAAGCCCACTGACCCACTTGAGCTGGAGTTATGGAAAACTCACAGCAATGATTATGACACAGCTCAGGCTATTATGTTAGCTTCTATGACTCAACATTTCGTCGCCAGAATAGGGACTTGGATCCTTATAATATGATGGCTAGACTTCGAGATCTCCACCGCTCCAACAAGCGATGGAAAGGTATGAGTTGGTGAAGAAACTCTTCCGCGCCCGAATGACTGAAGGCGCATCATAGTTGAGGCCCATGGGGCTCAAATGATCGCCGATATTGATGAGTTGGCCAATATGGGAATAGTCTTGGAGGTTGAGCTGACCATAGATTTGATCTTACGGTCACTTCCTGATACTTGGAGACAAATCATAATCAACTATAAGTTGATGGATACTGATGACTCTCTTGGAGAGCTGTTATCCATTTTGAAGGAGTCTGAAAAAGAACTCCAAAAGGGGGCAAGCGCGAGGAGCACTGCAATCGACCTCTCAGAGGCCAAAGGCTGGGCCCAAAGCTACTGGAGGGGTGAGGAAGAAGAAACATA
>SKCR01018212.1:0-20404 GCA_019454045.1 Zanthoxylum bungeanum | reverse complement strand
AGTCTCGATAATACTACGGCTAGGGATATTTAATGATTAAACCTTTATGGATTGATACTGTCTCATATCATCTTAATCCATTACTAATCATATGGACTTTCGCCATTTATATATCAAAGTAAATAATATTTACAAAATGGCAAAAGGCAATTTCATTATTACATAGTTAATTTTGTACAATAATACAATATCATTTACAAACAGTGACGCTATGGGACACAATGTCTAACAGAAACGAGGTTTCTCATTCTTGATAATTTGGGTATGCCAGGCATAACGTTTGGATGATACCAAACTAAGGACCCAAATTGGATAAGTGCCAATATAGGTTATCCTAAGGGAAACCATAAGTATAGTACTTATAAATCTCACATGAGAACAATGTGATTGTTGCTCACCATGCGGTTTTTCCTGAGAGGAATACCGATATACAGTGGTCAGTGGGAGGATAGTGATACTCGATGAAAATCGGAGTAATACTGTTCAAGGCACAAGGTCCGTAATGGAACACAAATAGTTCATTAATGATGAATCTGTACCATTAATCTTCGAATACACAAGAACTGAGTAGATCGGATAGAGTCAGAAAACGACCTAGGGTATGGGTTTCTGATCTAACCTCATAAAGATGTCAATCTTATGAAGGTATATCCACCGACTACGTTTTGAGGAAGTGATACGAGGTATCGACTCCCTATTATGGCAAAGTGCCATGAATCCGAAATGGATTCCATGTATAAAAACTATTGAATACTAGTTGTTGTACCACAAGGCATTGTGCCTATTGGTACATTAAACGTCTTCAAGGAAGACATACATGGAAGGCAACATACCAACGTACAAAGCTGGGCTTTTGACGGAAAGGTATCGTTATCAACATTGTGTTAATAACGGTTCAACCTTTTACCTGTTGCCATGGTAAATCCATTTGAAGATGCTTTTGATAACTGCATATTTCATTTATGAAATGTGTCAGTTGCATATCAAAATCGCTTTCCTGAAAAGGAAACCTTTTGGAGGATGCTTACAACATCCTGACGATTTTGTATAACCGACAAACAAGGTTTGCGGGTTATTTGATCCATGTTTGGATTGAAACAAGCATAAGGTTCTTGGAACTGACGTTTTGAAATAATCATAAAGGTTTATGATTTGACTCAAAACGAAATAATTCTTGTGTATATAATGAGGTTAGTGAGAGAGCACTGATAATGAAATTCCCATAAAGCAATCGGTGAAAGCTTGGCTTTCAATAGAAATTCTCCATAGAATTCTGGGGAGTAACAACCTTTATTCGAGGAATAAAGATCTACTGGGATAGATTTGGAGTTGGTTAACACTCTCTGGAAATTGTACATTTAAATTGTACTTGATTTGGTGTCTCATACGCTTCGAGCATATGGTGTCACAATCGGGTAAATCCAATTGACAGTCACTGGATTGAAGTTAAGAACATCTGTTAGTATCTCAGAGAACTAAAGATGCTATCTTAAACTATGGAGAAGGAGAACTTGAAGTGACTGGGATCACTGCTGCAAGTTTCCAAATGATTAAATAATACGGTACTATAAAAGTTTGAACACTGGGACAGTGAGCTGGAAATATTCCGAGCAAGATAACTGTTGTCGAATAAACAAAAAATGCGGATTATTGCTGCAGCTGAGGCAGCAATAGAAGCCATTTGGATCGAAAATAAATCTAATTAGATTAGATATAGTTCTGTTAGCAGCTGAGCTAGGCGTCAGAACATGCTAAGGAATTAAAGGTCTCATCGACGATCCAGATATATACTTCTATATCACCTGATTCGTTCGGATCATACATCGTGGCGAAAATCGCGTAAATCGTGTAAATCGCGTCAGACGATAATTAAACAAATCCGCTGACGAAAATCTTTCCTCAGCAATTTGAGCGAACCGTTCATAGTTCGGGTGTGGGACACTTGAGTGACTAGCTATGTGCCAAGTGGGAGATTGTTGGACAAAATGACCCATAGCGTCACTATTTGCACAGATCATTGTGTTGTTGTAGTAAATTAACTATGTGACAAGGAAATTGCACTCTCATCATTTGTGATTAGATCACCATAGATATATAAATGAAGAGAGGTCCCTATGATTAGTTCCTGGACTGAGAATGATATGAGACAGTATCAGTCCCCGAAGGATTAATCATTAAATATCCCTAGCCGGAGTATTATCGAGACTGGACATCGATAATGCGGAATAGGCTAGTATTGCACTTGTGTGCGTTGTGAGGGCACAACGACATAGTTCTCATATATATAAGTATTGGATACTTATGCAAGTGCGATAGGAGGTTGTGTTTCACCGATGGTACGGGAAACAGCTTCGCTCTGGATAGACCCCTCGGAATCCCATTGGTATTATGACTATGTGTGGGGAGGCCGAAATCAAGGTAGGTGTGTATAGTCTTAACCTGAGACTTGCATCGCTAATACTTGTGATAATCGATAGACTTTGGTCTTGGTGGTACAGGGCTTTAACCGGTTCTGCGTACACTACTTCTGGGTTTATCAGAAAGTCATAGTGTATTGGGTGTGATGTCAAGACGAAAGTATCACTTCAGTCATAGTGGAGATGATGTCACGCAGGATACGGTATTAGTGCTCTTAAGTGTTGCGCAACCATTGGGATATTATGACTAGGTCATACATATCCGATTATAGAGACTAGTTACCAGACATCCGACATGTGCTTCGGACGGGGCAGACACTTATCCAGCCCCAGCCCTAGCACGTGACTATCCGATACTGGGCCGATATGCACAATACTACGGTATACTACGCTTGATACAGATCATATATATTACTGTAAGAATATTTTAGAGAATTGGGTAGGCATGACGCTTTCCTAGAAGCCAACCTTGTCTCGTAAATCGGTATAAACGTAGTACGAGGTACTTACGTGTTCGGATAGTCCGACGACCGTATTTACTGCCAACATATCCGGAGATCTCATGGGTCGGTTCCTGAAGATTCACCGATGACGTATGACTCGCACTTTAATTAATCTGGGATTAATTCGATGAGAGAGAAAATTAATCTGTGATTAATTACGGAGATATTTTATCTCGGATAAAATATCGTTAAAGAGAGAGAACGATTAATTTGGAATTAATTGATAAATTAATATATTATAACGAAATTAGATTTCGACGCGGAATTGAAATTAGATTTTAATTCGGGCGAACGAATTAATTTAGAATTAATTCGTTAGCGACGCGAATAGTGAATTCGCTAGGCGTAATCATTTAATTACGACGCAACGGAAAATTCGTTAATTTGGAATTAACGAACCCGAGCCCGGGATTGATTGCGAGCGCATTCGCATTTCGAATTCGAGTGCGGCACGCAAGTCAAATCAAGTGTCAAATCGCAAGTCACATCAATCGTCAAATCACTTGTCACTTTGAGTGATGTGACATTTGAGTGATTGATGTGAGTTGATTTGTAGTGATTGACAAGCATTTAATGTTTGTTTTTGAAATTGGAAAAAGGTAAATGGTTTATTATTTTTGGGAAAATATAAAGCCAATTACAATTTTTCTTTTTCATTAATTCACTCTCTCTCTCCTTCACGTTTTTGCTCATTTTGGAGCCAAAACTTCTTCATCTTCTCTCTCGGTCTTGACCGATTCTTCTCCTCAATTTTTCTGGTTTGACCGATCAATAAAGGAGAAAGAAATGATCTTGTTGCAAGATCTATGTGCTAGCACACTCATGGAGGAATACAAAGGTGATAGGGAAGTGAGTTCGTGAGCTTGGAAGCTTGAAGCTTGGAGCTTCAATGGTGTCTCCCATGGCCGAACCTTGGAGAAGCCGAACCAGTCACCACCGTGCAGCCCCTCACACGCGCAGCTCACTGCCGAGCAAGGGAGAGCAGTTCGCACTCCATCTTTGTTGCATCTCTACCGATCAATGTGAGTTATTCCGCACCTCCTTTGATATGTATTCAACTCGTTTATGCATGATTTAAGATCCTTGGGACTTGATTGAAACTCAACAGCTTGATATGATCAAACATATGAATTTATGGCAATTAGTTCTAAAGTTATTTAATTAATTTGATTCTTACTCAATATGATTCTTCTACGATACCATCGTGATGGAATTGATTAGTGGGAGAAATTGAATCTTTTATGATTTGATTCGTTTAATAATGAGTGTTACCGAATCTCTTATGATTTGATTCATTTGATATTGAAGTCAAATGTGAGAGTGATAAACTGTAATGGAACTATATAATTAATTAGATGAAATGACCCTACGACATCTTTCGTATAAGTTTAATAGGATGTCAGAACCATTTACAAAGTATTTGATACTTAATGGTTCTGTTGTTTTCTTATTGAAGAAAATTATCTTATAACTTATAGTGGGAGCAATATTTGATATCAATTTCGGAAGTTAGCATTAAACAGTATATCTAAGATTGTTCGTAGCTTACTACGATAAAGTTTTGAACTTGATTGAGCTTTCGTTATGAATCGTTAATAAAATGTGCAAACTATTTGCGCAGTAAAAGTAAAGTGAGCTTCATAAAGGTTTGACCTTTATAGTATGACAGTGAGAAAAGTTATACTCAGTAATCTATTGTAGATTCTGAGAAAACTTGTCACTAGTAGCACTAATTGAATAATTAAAGATCTGTTGGTTAATGTTGATATTAAACTATATATTTTGGCAAAAGAATGCAAAGTGGCGTTCCTGAATGTTTTCTTCGAATGAGAAATCTGTTATGGTTTCTTTGTTTGAAGAGTTCATTCTAGAATGGCCATATAGTTTGTATTCTCCTAAGATCAAAGTTTGATATACTAGTTTATAGAGCCTATTGTAGACTCAGATAAGCTTTCCGAAAATTTATGTTCTCTAATTTTGATAGAGCCGGATTGTCTGATTTTATCAAAGTATAGAGAATACATATTTGATAGTTGGGTCTGTGGGAGCATACAAATTTCTTTCTAGTGTTGTATATCCTAATGACATTATCATTATTAATGTAATAATAAGATGTTTATAAGGTAAAGGTTTACCTAAGTATTCTTTTCTCCGTGAAAGCAGTGGTAGTAGTCTCTGATATATTTGATATAAAGTTTTATATATGATATAAGACTAAGAGACTTGTGAGAAACTCTCATTAGTCGTGCATCAGATATGATCTAATAAATGACACAAAAAACTATTTGTATAATAGTTAGTATAACTGTTTGACAATTAATATAACTCTCTTATATAGTATTTATCTTTAGTAAATGATGATTCCTTATTCGAAAGAGAATTGATTAGAATGTCTAGTCAATTTGATGCCTCATATGATGATAGCATAATAAATACTATATAATGTGTGATTAAAGATATCAATTTAATTGTAATTGTTATGAGTTATTTTGATATGATATAGACCGTAAGATGGATCTTCAAACATGTTCTCTATAATCTTTGAGATATTAAGAACGAGTTTCTTATTTATGGAGAATATAATCTGTAACAATTAGGGTCAGATTAATTTTGAGTCTAATTATGACATTAGATAGTCTATGTCATATAAAGTCAGAAAAGATGCAGTGGGAGTGTCACCGTTGATTCTACTGTATCATTGGAATTTGTTGCAACTTATTAAAGTATTGACTTATGAAGCTGCATAGTGACCTTATAGATTAGAAGTTTTGTGTAGCGATCGGTAACCTTTTCGACCAATAAATTTCGACTATCATTTTATTCTGAGATAAATACTAATAACATAAATTATATTGAATATGTACACACTCATGAAGTGACCTTGGGGACGATTGATATTTTTCGAAGTTCCGATACCGAATTGTACGATGCTTCACTACCGGATAACCTACGGTTTGTGGCCCGTAACCTTCTCATACGAACTCTGATTCCTATGAATTTCATATCTTCGAAAATCTGAGATCGAGACCTACGACCTTCACGTTGAACATCGTTCCAAAATCGGACCAGGAATAGGTTAAAAATGCAAGTAAAAATTCGGATGAATACTAATTTCGGGGTCAATTGCAAAAATCCCAAATTCTCCACACACTTCTGCACTTTTCTACAAACTCTCAAATATCAAAGGTACCCCATTATATAAAGGGCTCACTATTCAAAAATCATAAAAATTAAAATAAATGGAAAGGAGAAAGAGAGAACAAGAAATGAGAAAGAAAAGAGGAATAGAAGAAAAAAAGAGGAGGAAGAATAGAGGAAAAGAAAGAAAAGAAAGAATAAAATAGAAAAGAAGTAAAAAATGAGAAGATGTACATCAATAGAGGGTTTATAGAATGAAGAAAACCAAGAAAAACAAAGGTAGAAATTCATGACTCAAATTATGAATTTTTAAGTTTTGATGAGTTAATACTTATATTATGTTGGGAGCTTGGTTGTGATGATGATAGTATGATTTTTGACAATTAACACAATGGAAATATTGATGAATCCTAATTTTTGGAGTTTTGGGTATAACTTTGGGAAGTTTATAAGATAGATTAAAAGTTGAGTTGTTGATGGATTGGTGGTTTAATAGATGTGAAATTGAGTGTAAGATGATGTAGGAAAATGTTGGTATGGAGTGGATTTTGATGTTTTGAGATTTGGATGAACTTAGAGAAGCAAACCAGAATCCTTGAAATCCAAGTCGCGTCGCGACGCTAAAGAACTTTGAGTCACGACGCGCAAGAGGAAAATGATGACATGCTTCTGGACGCTATGCGTCGTGATGCGCAAGTGTTTGCGTCGCGACGCAAGGCACAGAATTTCCCAGGATCAGTTTTAAACCCCCCCCCCAGTTCCGCCCTAGCGTGTTAGAGACCACCCTTAGGGTCTCAAATCAGTTTGTATACATATCCTATATCCAATTATGATCATCATAAGCCTCATGTATATAATATGGGATGTATCTTTAAGCGTTGTGAAGTATCGAGGATTATTTTACTACATTTATGCTAATCATGTTCCCAATCTTAGATTATCCATATGAATCACAACATTCTTCAATAAAGGATCCAGTACCAGCCAGATTCCAAAACAGTGAGTGGACATTTTTCTCAAACTTATTTTATTAAGTGATGAATTCAGACTTACTTTTATGTTTTAGGGCGTTAGCCATTTTATTATCAGTTATGTTCTATTAAGCATATTTGAGAAAAGATTTCAGTAACATTTGAGAAAAATGTTTTTCTGAACATGTTTTATGTTTTTTCGGGGCATGGGGGAAAACCCCACCCCAGTATGTAACTTGTACAGAGATAGAATTGACTGGCAGAGAATATATGCACATGTAGAGGACTGGGGGGACGACGATACGTAACGCCCCCAGATTCTAGAACAGGGCTAGGGGATGGCAATACATAACTCCCCTAGACCATAGTTTCAAAGCTTGGGTGGTAGCATAGATCCCCACCCCGAGTTCTAGTTTTGTGGCTTGGGGAACGGCGATATGTAACGCCCCAAGACCACCAGTTTGAGAGACAGTAGTGGCATACTTTGGATGACGGTGATATGTAACCCCTCAAAGTCATGGATTTGCATTGCTGGCTATAGTTAGGCATATGAGGGGACAGTGATACGTAACGCTCTCATACGTCAAAGTTTTCAAATACAGAGTAGTTTACAGCTATAAAATTTTTCAGTACATAGTTTTCAGAAAATCAGAGATCAGAAATAGTTTTAAGAAACCAGACTTTCAAAAGAAGATTTTAGAAAGATAAGTTTTACTAAAGAGGTTTCAATTAAAGTTTTCAGAAATAAAGTTTTCCTATAAGCTATTTCATAGAAACCTTGTTTTTAGAACCAAATGATTTTATTTTAGCATTTCAGTTTTATAGTCCACTCACTTAGATCGTTCAACGATCTAACCCCCCCTCACTACCAATTTTCTATGGTTGCAGGTTTTCTTGGAGGATGAGCTCGGGAGGACAGATACTGATGCAGTCACTAGGGTCGGAGTCCACTAGTTCGAGTCAGAAAGAGTGACAATCCAGTCAGGTCAAATAGAAGTCATAAGTTAGCTAGCTCTGATAATGTGTCAGTCTTTGTAAAGACATGTGTATTTATATTTTCAGTAATTAAAGTTAGTTTGCATGTTCAGTTGTTAATTTGGGCTATGGACACATACTTATGATTAATCATTAGAGGAACGAGTAATAATATTGTTATTATTTTTGAGTCAGAGGCTTATTGGGTTAGTACGGTCTATCCCCTACCGGTAACATCTCTCGGATCGGAAATGTTACAAAGATGGTATCAGAGCATGGTCTAGGGAGTCAGTAACTGTAGTATGTAGAGTGTTGGGGGTCTTGTATATATAATATGTCCAGGATACTTGCATGCAGGGCTCTACCTCTCCAAATTCTAATCCTCGAGTACGTCCTCAAAGTTTCATAGACAGGTTAGTAAATTTTCCTAGATCAATCGAGCAGTATTCCTTATGAGAAAAATTATGGTCTAGATACAAGTTAAGTAATCTTCTTGAAGTTATACTGATCCATTACCAGAAGAATAAACGAGCTATGGAACTAGACAGTAGGATTTTAAGAAAAGTTATTAGAAGAGTGAGAAAGGAAAGCTATAAGAAAGTATAGTAGGATGCATAAGAGTATAAGTAGCCATAGTTAAAGAATAGTAAGGAGATGGAATAAGGCAGAGAGATTTTGAGGATATCTACCCAGGAATATACAAGAGAATAAAAAAGCCCGAAAAAGTAATAATGTGTCTAGAAGTAAGGTCCCTTCCCTCCTCAGAACACTCTTTGAAGTCGAACTAATGGTCTTTAAATACTTCCTATAGGTAGTAAAGTCCCATGAGTACCCACCCAGGAATATATGAGGAGAAAAGAAACGTTAGGAAGAGGAGTAAGAGACAGAATGGAGATATATATGCAATCAGAAGTAAATAGAAGAATAGAAATAGATAGATAAGATAATGCCAAAATCTATAGTGGTGAGAATCAGAGACACAAAGATAGATAATAAATGATAATACCAGAGTTTGTAGTAAATGAGAGTGTAGTAAGACTAAAACTAAATAAAGAACCGAGATGATCTAAGCAAAATTTCTTTCCCGTAAGCAGGATTCTTTTCCTCCTCATAAACTCTTCCAAGTTGACCTAATAACGCTCGAGCACCTCGAATAGATCGGAAGGTCCCCGAATAATTAAAAGCAGCCATAAGACAGAAGAACCAAGAAACTAGGATTTTCGTGAAGGCTTATGATAGATGAAAGATACCATAAGGCCCCGACCTACCTAGATCTTTACCCCTCCGTGATGTCAAACAAGGAAGCTGTCCTGATGGAATCTCGCTCATACCTACCTTACGTGAGCAACAGACTCCACCAGGACACAGAGTATCAGAATAAGTATATCGAAACTAATCAATACATGAGATGAAATGTCATTGTTCCTACCAACATAGATATAGATGACCGAAAGAAGCCTGACAATAGTTCATCTTAGGAATGGAAGACCTTGGAAGATAAACCACCTAGAAAAAGATCAAGTAAGTTTTCAAGGATATAAAGAAGAAAACCTAATATAGTCCACAGATCAGGCAAGGCAGCGCGACGTTGCAAGACTAGTAGGAGTTTATAAGATGGATCAAATTCACTAAAACCCATAGAACAATTCAAGTTAGTAAGGATCTGTGAGCGTATACAGTATAGACCCGGGATGTTGGAAGTATCTAGGAATGAAAAGAGTACTAGTATGGACAGTAGAATAGAGTGCCCAGTCGATGTTTATAACGAGAATAGAAAGTAGAGACCTAAGAAATTAAATAGAAGGATGAACCACCGCTAGCCTTAGTAGCAATGAGTATAGCAAGGAAATAGGGTATGCAAATGGTAAGAGGAACGCGAGGAGTAACAAGGAAATTCAGTTTATTTGGGCGCAAAGATAACGTAACGAGAAAATAGTAGAGTAAAGAATCTATGATAATTGTGGACCCTAGAGCCTAATAAAGAAAATAATCAGTAAATGAATGCAATGGATAGATTAGACAAATCACGAGATGGCTCGACAACCAAGTCGATGAATCCAAAGAAACATAGATGAGAAACATAGATGAGAAAGTTCGATGCTACAATAAGTTGAGCTAAGTGTGGAAACCTCCATAAAAACAAGGAACCCTAAAAAAGTAAAGATATTAGAAGTACAAAATGATCATGGAGAACGACTCTCTGGAATATAGTGAACAACTTATAATGAATCTCATGGTATTGAGAAGACCGATTTTAGGTAGAGAGTAGGGTATGGATCAAAGATTTAGTAGAAGATGTTTATAGTAGTCTAAATAGATAGAGTTTCCAAGAAAGTGAAGGAGTAAGGAGTTTGAGGAACTAAGATAAGAAAGAAACCTTCGTAACAGAATAAGTCCCTTAGGAAAGATAGCAAATAGATTATAGTAATATGTAAAGGAAGAATATAGTAACCGCAGAGAGTTAAGCAACAAAAAAAATTGTAAAGAAACAGTATAAGGAACTTATTACGGAGTATGCTTCTAGAAGGACTTGTATGAGATATGGAGTGATTGATTGATGAAAATGACCAGGAGTAAGGTTAGAAAAGGCAAGTTAGAAAAATTTTAACAGTAATACCCAATGTAGGAAAAGACACCATAAGGGTATACACGAGAGTCCTAGGCAAAGAGTATGTGTTACCAAATCACTGTAGCAAAGAGACTCAAGACAAGTTCCCACCCTCCCAACCCTTGATCAACATCAGTAACAAAAAAAATGGACCTGGAGCGTAACCTTGAGATACTTCAGAAGCAAGTATAAGTACAATGATAAATAATTGAAACATAAAAACTCATGATAACAGTAACAAAACAGAATAAAAAGAAATGAAGAAATGGCATAAGTAAGAGATTTAAAGAGGAGCTATTAGATAAGGTAACAAAGAGAAGAAGTACTAGTTAAGCTGCGATAAGAATGTAAAAAGGACAGCGTTAAGTATGACCAAGGACATAGGAGAGCTGATATCCTTCGAATAAAGGAACAGAAATATAACCCATAGAAGTTTCAGTTATAGAACGAAGCATAAGAGTAACTGAAAAAGTTAGCTAACACAAGGATTGAAATAAAATTGTCAAGGCGCAACAACAGATAGGAGAATATACTAAGTAAGTGTGGACAGAAATATAGTATGGTATAGAACCGAGAAAATAAGTTTACTATAGTATGGAAAACAATAAATATGAGGTATTCCAACATGCAATCAAGTATAGAAGACGAATTGATGTAAAAGAATAGTAAATCAATAGTAAAAACATGAGACTTTCGGTTGTAGTTCAAGGATGAGACAAAGTGAGGCTGTTAAAAGTCAGAAAGGAAGTTGTTAAGTTAGAATAGTACCAAAATAAGGTGGTAGTCAAGTAATAACCGAGATTTCAAGAAATCAAGGTTTGAGGAAATGATAGGTTTATAAAGAACGAAGATATTCCCCAAGTAAAAAGGCAGAAACAGATCAAGAAAATTCTCAGTGGATAGTAGAATGAAGTAGAGGATGAAAAGAGTATTAAGAAAAAGTCAAGGAAGTGAGGCTGTTTAGATACAACAACGGTAAGAGAGCATGCTTAATAAGTAACAACAAGGTAATTTTGGTTAGTAATCATATAATACCCAACCCTAGCCTAAGTTGACAAAACCACTACAGGCTTAGGACGGTTGTAGCCACGGATATGGTAGTTTGGTAGATTCATATCATAGTACGGAGACGAAGAGCTAAGTTATTGCGAAGCTGTAATTGTCATAGAAAATGGATTCTTGAGTTTTGGAATATTGGTAAGAATGTGAGAGACGACCTTTGAAAGAAAGAGTTTTAGAACCTGAAGAGAAATCTCATGAACAGTCGAAGTTTGTAAGGAAAAATATAGAAAGTTAATAGCTAAATGATGAGAAATAATTGGACAAGTGGAGCAAAGGAATACTGAGTACAGTTATAGAGACATCAGAATCTATAGCGAGAGTCAAAGGTACCAGTTACTAAGAATCTGATCAAGTTAAGTAATTGTGGAGCATAGATAATGGTCTAGAAGAAATATATTTTTGGCGATAAGGTATTTTGAGCACAACTAAAGGTCCAGGAAAGAAGTAGTCAATGATACTCAGTAGAGGTCTTACGAAATGAGAACTTTGAAAAGAGAAAAGAAGAAGATCAAGTAACTAGTAAATATTGAAGACAAGAAGATAAGTGTAGTAGAATCTAGAAATATTCTTAAAACTAGGAAAACCGCAAGTTAGACATCAGAAGGATTCGAGGACGAATCCTATTTAAGGGGGAGAATTTGTAGCGACCGGTAACCTTTTCGACCAATAAATTTTGACTACCGTTTCATTCTGAGATAAATACTTATAGCATAAATTATATTGAACATGTACGCACTCATGAAGTGACCTTGGGGGACGATTGATACTCTCGAAGTACCGAATTGTACGATGCTTCACTACTGGATAACCTACGATTTTTGACCCATAACCTTCTCATACGAACTCTGATTTCTATAAATTTTATATTGTCGAAAAGATGAGATCGATACCTACAACTACCAAGTTGAACATTTTTCCAAAATCGAACCAAAAATAGGTCGAAAACGCAAGTCAAAATTCGGATGAATAGTAATTTCGGTCAATTGCAAAAATCCCAAATTCTCCACACACTTCTACATTTTTCCACAAACTCCCAAATATCAAAGGTACACCATTATATAAAGGCCTCACTATTCACTAATCACAAAAATTAAAATAAATGGAAAGGAGAAAGAGAGAACAAGAAACGAGAAAGAAATGAGGAAGAGAAGAAAAGCAGAGGAAAAAGAATAGAGGAAAAGAAAGAAGAAAGGAGAAAAGAAGCAAATAAGGACAAGATGTGCATCAATGGAGGGCTTAGAGAATGAAGAAAACCAAGAAAAATAGAGGTAAGAATTCAAGACCCAAAATATGAATTTTTAAGTTTTGATGAGTTAATGCTTGTATTATGTTGGGAGCTTGGTGTTGATGATGATAGTATGATTTTTGACAATTAAAAAAATGGAATTATTGATGAATCCTAATTTGTGGAGTTTTGGGTATAACTTTGGGAAGTTTATAAGATAGATTAAAAGTTGAGTTTTTGATGAATTGATGGTTTAATAGATGTGAAATTGAGTGTAATATGATGTATTGGGTATTGGTTTTTTTATGGAAGTGATGGTATGGGGTGGATTTTGATGTTTTGAGCTTTGGATGAACTTAGATAAGAAAAAATAATCCTGGAAATACAGGTCACGTCGCGATGCTAAAGAAATTTGAGTCGCGACGCACAAGAGGAAAATGATGACATGCTTCTGGACGCTGCGCGTCGCGACGCAAGGCACATAATTTCCCAGAATCAGTTTTAAACCCCCACCAGTTCCGCCCTAGCGTGTTAGAGACCACCCTTAGGGTCACGTATCAGTTTGTATACATATCCTATATCAAATTATGATCATTAAAGCCTCATGTATATAATATAGAGATGTCTCTTTAAGCATTGTGAAGTATCGAGGATAATTTTACTACATTTATGCTAATCATGTTCCCAATCTTATGTTATCCACAGGAATCACAACTTTCTTCGATAAAGGATCCACTACCAGCAAGATTCCAAAACAGTGAGTGGGCCTCATTTATCAAACTAATTTTATTAAGTGATGAATTTAGACTTACTTTTCTGTTTTAGGGTGCTACCCATTTTATTATCAGCTATGTTATATTCAGCATATTTGAGAAATGATTTAAGTAAATTTTGAGAAAGAAATGTTTTTCTCAACATGTTTTATGTTTTTTCGGGGCATGGGGGAAAAACCCACCCCAGTATGTAACTTATACAGAGATAGAATTGACAGATAGATAACATGTGCACATGTAGAGGACTGGGGGGACGGCAATACGTAACGCCGCCAGATCCTAGAATAAGGCTAGGGGACGGAGATACATAACGCCCTAGACCCTAGTTTCAGAGCTTGGGTGGAAGCATAGATCCGCACCCTGAGTTCTAGTTTTGTGGCTTGGGGGACGGCGATACGTAACGCCCCAAGACCATCAGTTTCAGAGACAGTAGTGGCATGTTTTGAGGGACGACGATACGTAATGCCCCAAAGTCATGGATTTGCACTGCTGGCTGCAGTTAGGCGTATGAGGGGATGATGATACATAACCCCCTCATACATCAAAGTTTTCAGATACAGAGTAGTTTACAGCTATCAGATTTTTCAGTAAACAGTTTTTAGAAAATCAGAGATCAGAAATAGTTTTCAGAAACCATACTTTCAAAAGAAGATTTTACAAAGAGAAGTTTTACTAAAGAGGTTTCAAGTGAAGTTTTCAGAAAGAAAGTTCACCTATAAGTTATTTAATAGAAACCTTGGTTTTACAACCAAATGATTTAATTTTAGCATTTCAGTTTATAGTCCACTCAGTTAGATCATTCAATGATCTAACCCCCCCCCCACTTCTAGTTTTCTATGGTTGCAGGTTCCTTGGAGGATGAGCTCGGGAGGACGGATAGTGATGTAGTCCTTAAGGTTGGAGTCCACCAGTTCCAGTCAGAAAATGATTTTATTTTAGCATTTCAGTTTATAGTCCACTCAGTTAGATCGTTCAACGATCTAACCCCCCCACACTCTCAATTTTCTATGGTTGCAGGTTTTCTTGGAGGATGAGCTCGGGAGGACGGATACTGATGCAGTCCCTAAGGTCGGAGTCCACCAGTTCGAGTCAGAAAGAGTGAGAGTCCAGTCAGGTCAAATAGAAGTCATAAGTTAGTTCCTGATCATATGTCAGTCATTATAAAGACATGTGTATTTATGTTTTCAGTAATTAATATTAGTTTGCTTGTTCAGTTGATAATTTAGGTTATGGACCCATACTTATGATAAATAATTAGAGGAACAAGTAATAGTATTGTTATGATTTTTGAGTCAGAGGCTTATGGGGTTAGTATGGTCTATCCCCTTCTGGTGACATCTCCCGAATCAGGGATACATTTTGATATTAATGTTGTGCTTGCGGTTGTCTCTTAGTATTTTGGATTTGATCATTGAATACATAGAAAACTCAGTAGCTGTAGCACAATATTGATGTCTCATCTGAGTCTTATCGATGTATAACTTAGGTTATATAAAATATGAATGATGATGGTTAAGGGAAACAATTGGGTTTGTTGGACAGACTCAATTTGCAATAGCGAGCTTACTTGTTGTTGCCTACCTTTTGAGTGCTAGGTGGGCTCTTGAGGGCCATGAGTATATGATACACATTGAGATTTGTATATGATACAGTGGATTGGCACAAAAGCAAGTGGGAGAAATTATTAGGGTTAGTGTTTAGAGTGCCAATCTGGATCGTATTTATGTCCGATTCATGAATACGATCAATGTCTTTTTTCCATAATATTACTTATTTAACGGTAGCACCTCTTGTCTTTTATATACATATTCGATCTAATTATGATTTGATATCTAATTAAGATTAGATTGAAACTAAATCTGATTTAGTGGTACATGTATATTAGATAAATACCCTAGGATTTACAATGTAGTGCGCAGTTACAATGTAGTTTGTAATTGACATTGGAAAGCATCACTATAAGTTATATATCCTTAAATAAAGTTACTGGTCAAGATTTACTGACACGGGTCGGTTAGTAAAATCCGCTGAGACCAGTACATGTCATATATCGTGACTTGGTCCGATGGTTTATCCCATATAGGTGTTTATTTGATAAACACGGAATGACTGAACTGAAGATTTCCTAATAGATGGTACACCAACGTCAATAGGAATCTTCTCGAGTTGAGCGAGCATAGTGTTCCTTTGACTTGAGATACCACAGTGGATATATGAGTTATCCTCCGCACTTTAATGGCAGTCACGTCACCGATCTATTTAGATCAGACCTCCGCATGTTCGTTAGGTGTGGACTGATGCTCATGATATCCAATGCGTATCAAGATAGAATCTGTCAGTCCTGTGTACAGGGCATCGGTCTCCTACACGTGTTTGCGATCTAGTAAATCTATGGTCGTGGTATAACTTCGGAAGCAAGTTCCAAATGTTATTTAGAGATCGTAAATTTAAAAGTCGACTATATTATACCATAAGGATTTGACGTTCTTATATATATCCCAGGTATAATATTGATAGCCTGTGACAGAGGGATTATACGTTTGCAATGACCTCGACTTGCATAGTTTAGCGAGATTATTTATGGTCGTCATAATTTACGAGTGTGTGAATTATGGACATTAAATTGGATTTCGTGATGGATAAACCTAAACTTAGAGAGTCCCACAATATGAAGTGTACTAGTTGAGCACTTGGGCAATGCGTTATGAATAATATAGATTATTCATAATACTTCATCGGATTAAATGAGTTAATTCGAGTCGTTTAAATGATTAAACGAAAATACATGCATTAGAGTCATTTCGGTCAATTGATAATTAATGTGAATTTGTATTTGATACAAAATTTGATATGATACATATTAAATATTTGTTAAATGAGATTTTGACACATGCCATTAATATATGTATTTGTTATTTAATGTAAATAAAAATACATATATAATAATAATCGCATTAATTAATTATTTTGATGTTTAAATGTTAAATATCTAGATAATTAAATTATTTCAATATTACATAAATGTTATGAATATGTTGATTATTATTGGGTACATGTGGCATGATTTTATTAAGCTTAAAGTTTACAAATTGGATTTGTTAACTTAAAGCTTATTTTCATTATTTAATTAGATTAATTGACCAAAATACCCCTCATTTAACCCCTAAGTCGGTTTTGGCTTGATTTAAAGTGGAAATTTTTTATTTTCTCATTTTAAGTAAGCCATGGTCAAAACCCATCTCAAAGAAAGAACCCAAAAATCTTCTTGAAGAATCAAGGAAGAAAGTTAATAAAATCAAGAAAAATTAAGGATTTTAGGAGATTTGAAGGTAATCTTCAAACTCTTAAACTTAGAAAGTTTGTTTCTTTTTATTGAGTATCTAGACATGTTCTAGGGTTTTTCCTTTCTTATAATTTGGGGCTTTTTTGATTTGGAGGATGAATTTGGAGGCTAGATGCATGTGTGAAGTTTGATTGGACGATATTAGTGTAATATTGATTCAATTTTATCATTTAATGACTTGTTGCCATTTTAGACTGTTATGACCACTGTTGTAACTCCTATAATTTTTCTTGAGTTCTTCATAGGTGGTGGCTTTGGTTGGTGTTAGTTTTAATATGATTGATATTGAGAAAATTGGATTTATAGCTTGAAAAATTATATTTTTTGTTACAAAATCAGATCTGGAAATTATGTGTTTTTGGTGATGCAAATATATCATATAAATTTATTGGATGTGTTTTGGGTATTGGATCAATTGCCGGAAATTATTTCGGAGTTGAAATATGCGAAAACGGTGAAAAACGGTGTTACCGGATGAGTTTCGGTCTTACCGGATGTCCGCTATCCAAACAGTGAATTGGTCATTGTATGGGCAGTCCATGAACTGCCCAAGTACTATTGGGGCTGACCTGGGCAGTCCTCATCTGTATTGGTTGGTCGGTTCGGACAAAAACATATTTTTATGCCATTTTACGGAAAAACGTTTTTGTAAAAGTTTCGCGATGTTTCTAACCTATTTATGTCATTATTTGATATCGAATAAATATGTTTAGGTGAAATATGAATGAATTATTCATATTGGATATTGAATAATTTATTTGGTAACTTTAAAAGTTTTAAGGTTACGATTTCACCCGAACCGCGTGCTTCCGCGCCAAAACCCCTACATCAAGCATTGAAGAGGAAATATTTTATTTATCCTTTATAATCAAAATCAAAACACCTTAATACTTTATTTCTTTCTTTCTTTCAAAACACTTTTGTGCCAAAATTAAATTACCAAGTTTTCAACACATGGTTCAAAATATCAATTCACAATTAAGAGAATCACCATCTTAGCATAATTTGTACCCCAAAACACAATGATTTCACATCACATTATATTTATTTAGATTAATAGAACATAACATACATTTAACTTAGTAAACCTATAAATTTATACACATACATATATTCATAGCGCAAAAACATATACAGATATCCAAATCATCCATATCAATTTGTTGGACAAAATGACCCATAGCGTCACTATTTGCACAGATCATTGTGTTGTTGTAGCAAATTAACTATGGACAAGGAAATTGCACTCTCATCATTTGTGATTAGATCACCATAGATATATAAATGAAAGAGAGGTCCCTATGATTAGTTTCTGGACTGAGAATGATGATGAGACAGTATCAGTCCCCGAAGGATTAATCATTAAATATCCCTAGCCGGAGTATTATCGAGACTGGACATCAATAATGCGGAATAGGCTCGTATTGCACTTGTGTGCGTTGTGAGGGCACAACGGCATAGTTCTCATATATATAAGTATCAGATACTTATGCAAGTGCGATAGGAGGTCGTGTTTCACCGATGGTACGGGAAACAGCTTCGCTCTGGATAGACCCCTCGGAATCCCATGGTATTATGACTATGTGTCTATGGGAGGCCGAAATCAAGGTAGGTGTGTATAGTCTTAACCTGAGACTTACATCGCTAATACTTACGATAATCGATAGACTTTGGCTTGGTGGTACAAGGCTTTAACCGGTTCTGCGTACACCACTTCTGGGTTTATCAGAGAGTCGTAGTGTATTGGGTGTGATGTCAAGACGGAAGTATCACTTCAGTCATAGTGGAGATGATGTCACGCATGATACGGTACTAGTGCTCTTGAGTGTTGCGCAACCAATCGGGATATTGTGACCAGGTCATGAATATCCGATTATAGAGACTATGTTACCAGACATCCGACATGTGCTTCGGACGGGGCAGACACTTATCCAGCCCCAGCCCTAGCACGTGACTATCCGCTACTGGGCCGATATACACAATACAATTGGTATACTACGCTTGATACAGATCTTTTATTCCTGTAAGGATTTTTCCGGAGAATTGGATAGGCATGGCGCTTTGCTAGAGGCCAACCTTGTCTTGTAATTGGTATAAACGTAGTACGAGGTACTTACGTGTTCGGATAGTCCGACGACCAATTTGACTGCCAAACATATCCGGGGATCTCATGGGTCGCTTCCCAAAGATTCACCGATGACGTATGACTCGCACTTTTTATTAATCTGGGATTAATATGATGAGAGAGAAAATTAATCTGGGATTAATTACAGAGATATTTTATCTGGGATAAAATATCAATTTAAAGAGAGAGAATGATTAATTTGGAATTAATCGATTAATTAATATTTGTATATTAAACGAAATTAGATTTCGACGCGGAATTAAAATTAGATTTTAATTCGGGCGAGCGGATTAATTTAGAATTAATCGTTAACGACGTGAATAGTGATTTCGCTAGGCGTAATCATTTAATTACGACGCAACGGAAAATTCGTTAATTTAGAACTAGCGAATCCGAGCCCGAGATTATTTGCGGAGCGCATTCGTATTTCGAATTCGAGTGCGGCCCCCCACGTCAAATCGCAATCGCATTCAAGCGTCAAATCACTTGTCACTTTGAGTGATGTGACTTGATTAATTGATGTGACTTGAGTGATTTGATGAGTGATGTGTGTGGTTGGAAATTAAAGCCAAATGTGTGTGAAATGAATTTCAAATGAAATTCATGTGTATTAGATACACAAATTACACACACAAAAACCGTGAGACACTTTTCCCTCCTCTTCTCTTCTTTCTTCTTCCTCTTCCTCTCTTCACGCCATTTCCGGTTTTGATGGGCATTGACCGAAAATGGAGGGAAAGCCAAGTGCGTTTTGATGCAAAACAAGAGTGCTAGCACACTCCGAGATCAATTCGAAGGTGATAGGGAAGTATACCCATGAGCCGAGAACCAAAATGATGAAGCTTGGATCTTTATATCTTGAAGAGAAGCGGGCGAAAATCATGTTTCACAGCAGCACACTGCAGTGCAGTCACCAGTGATGCAGATTCGTTTTTTATTGCCCAAAATCGTTCGTCCAACCGCTCGATGTAAGTATTCCGCAACTTTCCGTCGTTGTATTCACTTGTGTATCATGCTTGAGTTTTGATCTTGGGACTATAGAAACTCTAACAATGGCATCAAGAGCTTAGGTTAAAAGCATGAAAAAGTTAGGGCTAAAATTTGGGCAAACTTGATTTTGAGCATGATAAATTAAATTGGATGGATTTGTATGCTTAATTGTGTTTGAATTGAAGATTGATTGGGTCAATTTCAACAAATTGGATTGGATCATTTTTTCCCCAAATTACTACCTTGGCCGAAATTGATGATGATTTAATGTCTT
>SKCR01018211.1:0-20432 GCA_019454045.1 Zanthoxylum bungeanum | reverse complement strand
TGCTCACGGGTGCGGTTCCCTATCACCTTCGCAAGAATCCTAAAGCGTGCTAGCTGTAGGCACTGCATTTTTGCATGTAAGACCCGATGATGAGTCTCATTTGGAGGCATTACCTTTTAAGTCGCGAGAGCCGCGGGAAACGGACGTTGGAAGGGAACCGGTATTATTGTTAGATTTTAGTTGCTTGTTTAGCTTCAGGCTCGCTTGTTGGACCTCCGTTATTAAAACACACCCTTAGCCCAAACCCTATAAGACACACACCAAGCCCATCTCACCCAAGCCCAATCCAAGAATAATAAAACATTTAAAATACATGTCACAAATTAAATTAAATTAAATTAAAGCTAATTAAATTAAATTAAAATACATTTAAATCAAATTAAAAACTAATTAAATTGAAATTAAATTAAAACCAATTAAAATAAATCAAATTAAAATCCAATTAAATAATTCCAATTTAATTAAATTAAAACAAATTAAAGTTAAATTTAATTAAATTAAATTAAATTAAATTAAAACTAATACTAAAATTAAATAAATCTCTTCCTAAATTTCATTAAATCACTAACCTAATTTAAATAATTCACCTACCAATTAAAAATATATTGAATCTAATTCCCACCAAAAAATAAATATTCTTGCCTAAAATAATTAAATCAAATACCATTCATCCCTTTTTAATTGATTTTATTCCTTTTTCAAAACCATGCACAACCCTAACCCTAATACATCTACTATAAAATATAACAAAAACTTAACTCCTCACACCTCACTTCACTCTCTCTCTCACAGACGATTCACAGCCACAACAACCTTCATCTCCTTCACTGACGAGAGCAAACCAAAATGGAACCCTAAAATCATCTCACGACCAAACAACCAGTAGCGACAAACCCTCACTGCCAGGCCATCGAGAGCAGTAGCCACTCACAAGCCTTAGCCCACGCACTGCCGAGCCGTGACTTCCATAAGCTAACCTCACTGCCTTCAAGCCACGACATTAACACACTGCCCTTTCACCACCTAAACCCTTCACGTACATTGCCATACACCTATGCCATAAGCCTCTGCCTTCTTCATGTAACAAGCCCTCTCCTTCACGATAAAACCCCACAAATCTGCCTCTTTAGTACACGCCCATTCCTCATTCACAACTCACAGCTCACGAACCCTATCTCCACCAGTAATACCCCATGTTCACGTAGAGACTGCCCTAATAACAGCCTGCCTTCCTTCACATCTCCTTCTCATATCACTTAGCAACCAACAAAACACCAAGCCATGCCATTCATCAGCCCTAATCATATGCGCACACAAAGATGAGCTACACACCACCTTAACGTATGCAGCCCCCTTACAAATGGACAACAAACAAAAAATAGCGTGACAATCCCCTATTAAGCGTCAACGTAGCAGCCCTTTCGCCCTCACACCTTCAAATTACCCCCTTGCCTCACAACGACGCACTGCCTCTGCAAAACAACAATAGACCGAGCCACACCTTTGACATGTTCCCTCACATTCACTCACCACAAAGCCACCTGCCTCACGCCCATGATCTTGCCACATAGCCGGCCCTACGCCCCTCCACTTCACAACTTTCAATCTACGCCACCTGCAACCCACTCCTCACTCATATACTTGACACCTACGCACAAATCAAGCCATTCATGGCTCCACACGCTGCTCACTAACTTCATCCAAACCGAGCCATTCACACAGCAAAATAAGCTCCCTAATTCACCGCAATACAGTCCAAGAAATAGCCAGAAAACACACCCAGAAACAGTTCTAAAACCATATCATAAACTCCACAAAAACTGCACAAAACAGTCCCCAAAAACTGCCCAAAACAGTAACAAAAACTTCCCTTGGAACCCTTCCAAAACTACAGTCCAAACCAGTCCAAATAACCGCCAAAACAGTCCCAAAACAGTCCAACACACCTGAAATAGTGACCAGAAAATTCACCGAAAACAGCAGCGAAACGGAGTGAAAACAAGGAGCAAAATAGTAAAACAGCGAGCTAAGACGTTAATCCAGCGAACCGAAAGAGTTGCGGATTATGCACCCTTCCAACGGCCGTGTAACGCGCTTTCGTGAGACGAAAAAAGAGGTTAGACCTGAGGGCACCTTTTTATTTATATCTTTCGTTTATTTTATTTATTTTAGAAATATTATCGCATGAGAGTCGTTTGAGGCATGATGTGATTGTTGGATAAGCGGGATATGTGTTCCCTTTTTATATATAGGATGGAAACCCGGATGTAAATTCCGTAGCCGAATCCGAATGGACGGTAGTGCGGTTTGTACTTGGGATACAACGCCACATACCACTTAAGAGACACGTATTTCGTCTCATCCAAACTTGTATTTGAGCATGTTATAGTCCGTAGGTTATTTATTGTTATTAAAGCATCATTAGGTTGTTAGCATGTCATTTATCTTAAGCATGATTTAGTCGATAGAAAGTTATTTCTTTATGCATGATTAGGTTGTTTTCACATTAGGGATTTAATTTATATTTATGCTTAGATTCTTATTTATTTTTCGCATTAGATAATTGAGTATGCTTGTGTGATTATTGTATGTTATTGCGTGTTTTCCGTTATGACAACTTATTTTGAAGTATGTGAACTTAGATATAGGTTCTTATTGTTATTATTATGCATGCGGACTTAGGCGTAGATTACCCTTGAGCATGATTATTGAATAGATTTGGTTAGTTTATTACACAAATCATATCATCACAAGTGACATAAGTAAGGGACCATTCCGAACCCAACGGTTGAGGTCTTCCCTTGTGAAGGGTAAGTGCGGCCTTAAATCTTTGACCCGGTTCACACCGGGTGGCGATTCCATGTTATTTCGTACTCTCAACTAGGCCGCGAGCCTAGAACAGCGTCGTCAGTTTCTGTGTCCTACACTAGCACTCTGGAAATTTTGCCGCAAAATTTCCTATTCTTCTCCTTGAACTCACGGTGAAACCAGAAATTTTGAGGAAGAAAATGGCCTATGGCCGTGAGAGAGGAGAGGTGTGAGAGAGAGAGAGTTTTAGGTTGGTTTGGATTTGTGTATCTTATACACTTAAATGATTTTCAAAAATCCATTTTTTTAATTTTGCTTTCCAAAAGTCAAGCCATTTAAAGCCACAACCACTTCCATCAACTATTCACATCAAAAGGACTACACATCACATCACTCAAACTGACAAGTGATTTGACGCTTGATGCGACTAGTGATTTGACTCTTGATGTGACTTGTGGGCCGTACTTAAATTCACAATGCGAGTGCGCCCGTAAACACTCTCGGGCTCGGATTCGCTTATTCCAAATTAATAAATTTTCCGTTGCGACGTAATTAAATAATTATGCCTAGAAAAACTCTATTCACGTCGCTAACGAATTAATTCTAAATTAACTCGTTTGCCCGAATTAAAATGTAATTTTAATTCCGCGTTGAAATCCAATTTCGTATAATATATCGAATATATTATTTTGTCGATTAATTTCAAATTAATCGTTCTCTCTCTTTAATGATATTTTATCCCAGATAAAATATCTCCGTAATTAATCCCAGATTAATTTTCTCTCTCTTCTAATTAATCCCAGATTAATAAAGTGTGAGTCATATATCATCGGTGAATCTTCGGGAAGCGACCCATGAGATCCCCGGATATGTTGGCAGTAAATTCGGTCGTCGGACTATCCAAACACGTACGTACCTAGTACTACGTTTTTACCGATTTACAAGACAAGGTTGGCTTCTAGGAAAGTGCCATGCCTACCCAATTCTCCAGAAATATCCTTACAGGAATATGTGATCTATATCAGGCGTAGTATACTTAGTATTGCGTATTTCGATCCAGTATCGGATGTCACATGCAAGGCCTAGGGCTGGAATTGTGTCTGCCCCGTACGAAGCACATATCGGATCTCTGGTAACTAGTCTCTATACTAGGATATACATGGCCTAGTCATAATATCCTGATAGTTGTAGCATATAAGAGCACTAGTTCCGTATCCTACGTGACCATCATCTCCACTATGACTAGAGTGATACTTCCATCTTGACATCACACCCAACACACTACGATTCTCAATATACCCAGCAGAGGCGTACACAGAACCTATTAAAGCCCTGGATGACCAAAACCAAAGTATATTGATTGTCACAAGTATTAGCAGTGCAAGTCTCAGGTTAAGACCAAATACACCTACCCTGATTCGGACTTCTATAGACACATTGCCATACTACCAATGGAATTCCGAGGGGTCTATCCAGAGCGAAGCTGTTTCCGTAACATCGGTAAACACAACCTCCTATTACACTTGCATGAGTATCCTATACCCAAATATATGAGAACTATGCTGTTATGCTCCCACAACGCGCACACGTGTAAAACTAGTCTTTTTCGTATTTATCGATGTCCAATCTTGATAATACTCCGACTAGGGATATTTAATGATTAAACCTTCTTGGATTGATACTGTCTCATATCATCTCAATCCGGAACTAATCATATGGACCTTCTATCCTTTATACATCTTGGTAATCTAATTACAAATGATAAGAGAGCAATTTCCTTTGTCACATAGTTAATTTGTACAACATCACCATGATCTGTACAAATAGTGACGCTATGTGTCATAATTGTCCAATAGTCTCTTCCCCTAAAGATAAATTGACCTGGACCAAAGATGATTTTGACGCTAGCAATAGGAACAACATGACAATTAATGCCATTCATGATGCTGTTTGTTCTGCTGAATTTAGGAGAATCTCTATGTGTGAGATAGCCAATGATGCTTGGGACATCCTGCAGACTGTGCATGAGGGCACATTGTCTATAAAAAAGAATAGACTCCATGATCTTGCTACTAGGTTTGAGGTTGCTCAGATGAAAAATGATGAGACCTTTGATGAATTCTACGCTAAGATTAATGATGTCGTTAACTCAAGCTTTAACCTAGGTGCGACTATCCCTACCAGTAGGATAGTAAGGAAAATCCTTAGATCTCTGCCTAATAAGTTCCTACCCAAGATTACCGCCATCGAGGAAAATAATGACCTCGATTAGCTTAAATTAGATGACCTAATAGGAAAACTGCAGGTTTATGAGAAGAAACTTACATGTTATAAAAAGCCAAAAACTATAGTGATGAAGATCGTAAAGGAAGTTACGCATGATATATCTAGTGATGATGATGGTGCCCTCACGGATCATGACTTGGCCATATTTGCAAAGAGGTTCAAGAAATTTCTTAAGCTTAAGAAGTGTGGATGTAGCAGTGATAGAGATATGGATGATAGGCCTAGAGAGAGTAGGCATAGCAGGAGAGATTCTATAGAGGATAAGGATAGTAGACCCAGTGGTATCCAATGTCATGAATGGGAAGGATATGGGCACATTATGTTGGGGTTTTGGGCAAAGGGCGCGTCGAAAGCGTGGTTCGAGCGAAATCTTAATATTAAAACTTTTTAAATTACCGAATAAATTATTCAATATCCAATATGAATAATTTATTCATATTTCACCGAAACATATTTATTCGATATCAAATAACGACATAAATAGTTAAGAAACATCGCGAAACTTTTACGAAAATATTTTCCGTAAAATGACATAAAACACGTTTTTGACCGAACCGACTACCCAATGCACATGGGGGCTACCCAGGTCAGCCCCAAAAGTGCTAGGGAGTTCATGGGCTGCCCGAACAGTGACCAATTCATTGTTTGGGTAGCCGTCACCTGGTTGGCTCAAAAGTCACCGGTAACGCCGTTTTTCACCATTTTTCACATATTTCAACTCTGAAATAATTTCCAGCAATTCTTCCAACACCCAAAACACATCCAATATATTTATATGACATTATTTTCATCACCATATGAACAGTATTTTCAGATATGATCCAGAAGCAAAAATATCAATTTTTTATGCTTAAAATCCAATTTTCCAACAATAATCTAATTAATCTTAACAGCAAACAAAGTAACCACAAATGAACCACCCAAGAACAATTATAGGAATTATAAGAGTGGTCATAACACTCTAGAATGGAAACTTATCATCAAATGACAAAATTGAAGCAATATTACAATAATATTCTCCAAAAACACTTCACAGATGCGCAAAGCCTTCCAAATCATCCTCCAAACCAAAAAGCCCCAAGTTTATAGAAAATAAGAAACCCTAGAATCAATCTAGATAATCAAGAAATAAGAAACATGCTTTCTAGGCTTAAAGAGATTGAGGACTATCTTTTAATCTCATAATTTCCTAAGCTTTTATCTTGATTTTTTCTTCATTTTCTCCTTGAATCATCAAGTAAACTTTGAGAGCCTTTTGGAGGACATATTCGGCCATAAGCTTCCCTTGAATGAAAAAGAAAACAAAATTCCTAATTTAAACAAGGGTTACCGACTTAGGGGCAAAATTGTCATTTGCACACCTAAAGTTTAATTAAAACATGCCACATGTATCAATAATAATAAAAGATATTGCATAACATTTATGTAATATGGATATTATTTAACTATTCAAATATTTAACATTTAAATATCTAAATAATTAATTAATAGATTTATTATTATATATGTATTTATATTTACATTAAATAACAAATAAATATATTAATGGCATCTGTCAAAGTCTCATTTGACAATTAATTAATGTGTATCTAATCAAATTATGTATCAAATACAAATATACAATAATTATGATTGACCAAAATGCCCTTATGCATGTGTTTTCATTTAACCGTTTAAACGATTCGAATTAACTCATTTAATCTGGTGAAGTATTACGAATAATCTATATCATTCATAACGCGTTGCCCAAGTGCTCAACGAGTACACTTCATATTGTGGGACTCTCTAAGTTTAGGTTTATCCGTCACGAAATCCAATTTCATGTCCATAATTCATCCACTCATGAATTATGATCACCATAGATAATTTCGCTAAACTAAGCAAGTCGAGGTCATTGCATACATATAATCCCTCCGTCACAGGCTATCTATATTATACCTGGGATATAGATAAGACCAACAAATCCATTTGATATAATATAGTCGACTTTCAAACTTACGATCTCTAAATAACACTCGGAACTTGCTTCTGAAGTTATACCATGGCCATGAATTTACTAGATTGCAAGCACGTGCAGGATGCCTATGCCCTATACACAGGACTGACGGATTCTATCTTAATACACAAAGGATATCATGAGCATCAGTTCACACCCAACGAACAGGCAAAGGTCTGATCTAAATAGATCGGTGACGTGACTGCCATCAAAGTGTGAAGGATAACTCATATATCCATAATGGTATCTCAAGTCGAAGGACCACTATGCTCGCTCAACTCGAGAAGATTCCTATTGACATTTTTGTACCATATATTAGGAATCTTCAGTGAGTCGCTCAGTATTTATCAAATAAACACCTACATGTCTATACGAGTCTCCCAAGACTCATGGTTCATTGGGATAAATCATCATACCAAGTCACTATATACGACATGTACTAGTCTCAACGGATTTTACTAACCGACCGTGTTAGTAAATCTTGACCAGGAACTTTATTTAAGGATATACAACGTTAGTAATGCTTCCCAATTCAATTACAAACTACGTTGTAACTGCGCACTGCGTTGTAAATCCTAGGGTCTTTTTCTAATATACATGTATCACTAAATCATATTTAGTTTCAATCTAATCATAATTAGATATCTAATCGTAATTAGATCGAATATTTATATAAAAGACAAGAGGTGCTACCATTAAATAAGTAATATTATGGAAAAATAATTGTTCGTATTATGAATCAGACATAAATACGATCCGGATTGGCACTCTGAGCACCAACCCTAACAATTTCTCCCACTTGCTCTAGTGCCAATCCACGGTATCATATACAAATCTCAATTTTAATATCACATACTCTTGGCCCTCAATAGCTCACCTATCATTCAAGAGGTAGGCAACAATAAGTAAGACTGCTTTAACAAATTGAGTTTGTCCAACAAACCCAATTGTTTCCCTTAACCATCATCATTTATATTTTGTAAAACCCAAGTTCTACATCAATATGACTCAGGTGCGATATCAATATTGTGCTATTAGCTACTAAGTTGTCTATGTATTTAAAGATCTAATCCAAAATACTTTGTAGACAACCGCAAGCACAATACTAATATCAAAACTTTTAATTTTAAAGGTCACTATGCAACTTCATAAGTCAATATTTCATAAGTTGCAACAAATTCTACTAATTCAGTAGAATCAACTGTGACACTCTCACAGCATCTTTTATGACTTTATATGATATAGACCATCTAATGTCATAATTAGACTCAAACTAATCTGACCCTAATGGTTGTGGATTATATTCTCCATGATTAAGAAACTTGTTCTTAATATCTCAAAGATAACAAAGAACATGTTTTAAAACACATCCTATGGTCTACATGGTATCAAAATAATTAGTAACAATTACGATTAAATTGATGTCTTTAGTCGCACATAATATAGTATTCATTATGCCATTATCTTATAATGCATAAGATTGATTAGACATTCTAATCAATTTCTCTTTCGATAAATGAATCATCCTTTACGAAAGATAAATAATATATACATGAGACACACTAACTGTTAAACAGTTATACTAACTGTCAAACAGTTATACTAACTGTCACACAGATAGTCTTGTTGTGTCCTTTATTAGATCATATCTAATGCATGACTAATGAGAGTATCTCACAAGTCTCTTGTTTTA
The DNA here is from genome assembly GCA_019454045.1 of Zanthoxylum bungeanum. Taxonomy (NCBI): domain Eukaryota; kingdom Viridiplantae; phylum Streptophyta; class Magnoliopsida; order Sapindales; family Rutaceae; genus Zanthoxylum; species Zanthoxylum bungeanum. The sequence goes on along the minus strand of SKCR01018211.1, from coordinate 11,649 downwards.
TATCTTATATAAAACTTTATATCAAATATAACATAGAATACTCCCACTATTTTCACGGAGAAAAGAAGACTTAGGTAAATCTTTTACCTCAAAAATATTTCATTATTACATTAATAATGATAATGTCGTTAGGATATATAATACTAGAAATAAATTTGTACGCTCCCACTGACCCTACTATTAAATATGTATTCTCTTTACTTTGATAAAATCAGAAAATCTGACTGTATCAAAATTAGAGAACACAAATTTCTGAAAACTTATTTGAGTCTACAATAAGCTCTATAAGCTAGTATATCAAACTGTGATCTTAGTAGAATACAAACTCTAGGGCCATTCTAGAATGAACTCTTCAAACAAAGAAACCACAACGGATTTCTCATTCGAAGAAACCACTCAAGAACGCCACTTTGCATTCTTTAGCTAAAATACATAGTTTAATATCAACATTAACCAATAGATCCTTAACTGTTCAATTAGTACGACTAGAGACAAGTTTTCTCAGAATCTATAATAGATTACTGAATATAACTTTTCTCACTTTCATACTATAAAGGTCAAATCTTTAATAAGCTCACTTTGCTTTTGCTGCGCAAATAATTTGCACATTTTATGAACGATTCATAACGAAAGCTTAATCAAGTTCAAAACTTGATCGTAGTAAGCTATGAACAATCTTAGATCGATGGTTCAATGGTAATTTCTGAAATCGATATCATATATCTTTCCCATTATAAGTTATAGGATAATTTTCTTCAATAAGAAAATAACAGAACCAACAAGTATTAAATACTTTGTAAATGATTCTGTTATCCTATTAAACTTATACGGTAGTTGTCTAAGGATCTTTTCATCTTATTAATTATGTAGTTCCATTTATAGTTTATCACTCTCACATTTGACTTTAATAAGTCAAGTCTTTTATACAATTGTTAACATCTGATGTTACACACCAAGTAATAAAATAATTTTATTACTCGGGATCGTAGAAAAGATACTCTATCAAATAGAATATAATATTCTATTAAATAGAAAAAATGATAAATTTTTACTTGTACCTCCAAGACGCAAGTACTTTCAATTATATAGCCATTATACAAAAGAAAGATTTTAATCTTAAATATTTTCAAGATTCAAATTTTCTACCTATACATATCAAATACAAAATTATAGAAACTAATAGAACAATAATTAAAAGGATGAATTAGTGTAACTGGAGCATAAACCCAAAAGTATTGAAAAAACTAATTTGGTAACAGTCAATATCAAAGGAATCAGGTCATCTAAGACTCGATTTCTCCTACTGGTCAATTCCATCACGATGGAATCGTAGAAGAATCATATTGAGTAAGAATCAAATTCATTAAATAAATTTAGAACTAATTGCCATTAATTCATATGTTTGATCATATCAAACATCTTTGAATAATTCAAAGACAGATAATGAATTTTATAGTTTTCAACACTTTAAATAGAATATCTTTGAACCATTAAAAATATTCTATCCGCGTTTCATCAGAAACTTATTGAAAGTTCTCGAACCATTCAAGACGTTCAATATATATTCTTTTAGAAACATGTAACTAAGTCATGATAATTCATTAACTAAGTTACGAAGTAAATAAAACTATCCACGGTAATTTATAATTCATTAGACTACATACATCTAATGTATCGGTTTAATAAATCTATGGTCTAATGACAATCATTGGTTAAATGAGATTTAATCACATCCTGAATACAATATTCATTAAATGGATAAGGATATATGGTGTGATCTCGTATCAGATCATCCTTTAACATAAGGAATAAGCATCTTATGTTTATGTGATAAAATCTCATAAAGCACTGCTCTAAGTTATTTACTTAACCGAATATTTTTCTTAATGTTTATCTCTTTATCAATGACACTACTAGTCATATCAAAATATGTAACGATTATTTATAAAGAACAAGTAACTATCTAATAGTCGCAAGTTCTGATATCAAATATCAAAACAATCATTAAATATTACTTTAAATAACTAGATAGGAGATCTGGTATCCAATACCTATAATTGTCGTATTGTGACAATCGATATTCTCTATACACAACTATACACATCTCATTTCTTTAGCTTTATAATTTGCCTTCAATTATTCACAACAATTGTAAATAATTGATTAGCAAATTGTGTCAAAACACGTGACTTCTAAAAGTCACTAAAGCCAAGAAATGTCATTATAAGATAAACAAATACCTAATGGAGTTTTCTTAATGCCAGTTAAGAATCTTGAGACATGAACTGATTCATGTCAATTCTTACTGCACAAGAAACTATTCTTTCTAGACAATTATATTCTAAAACAGATATCTATTTAAATTACTTATCGCGACTTAGTAACTAAGTCACTAACCATCTTGATTTTCAAGAAAATCGGAACAATAGTTCCTGATGGTTTTAACTAATCTAACAATATCTAAATCTACAGTCATTCTAGAACCTATTCTAGAAACACACAATCATAAGTAAAGTCAGAAAACATATTCAAATAATATGCATGCAATGGATTAAAAGTATATTTCTATCAACAATATAGAATAAAGGAAAAGAAAAGCAACAATTTCCATAAAATTACACATTGCCTTAGTTATGGATTTTTAACCTACCAATGTCTCCCACTACTTTATGTAATACCGTAATCCCCAACGGAGAACAGGAATTAAATAATTAAATCGAATTCCATAGTGAGAGTAGGATCCCATGAATATATTTCGACTCATAGTTTTGGCACAATCTCGCCTATGTATATTCATTAGGTAGACAACTCATTGTCAATCACTCACTAGTGACTCCTAATTTTGGTCCTGATCGTTTCTCGTTATGACATCTTTGGCACGTTCACAAGGAGGCGTATCAAGGCTTTACTTGCCAATGACAAACTCAAGCTACCGATGTAGTCCTTGTTAGTCTCTAAGACATGCTTCAAAGATCCTAAACATGATTTTAAGTATGAATTAATCAAGAAAAGTTGCGGAAATACTTACATTGATTTTGGTAGAAATTTCAAAAATTTCTTTTGTAGGATAAAGCTCCAAGCTTTTGATTGTGTTGTTTGACCATTGGGTGTGTTTCCCTAACACCTCATTAGACTCTCCAAGTGCTAGCTTGTAGAAATATTGAAGCAAAAATTTCTCTATGGAGAGAATAAGCTCACGACAATGAATGAGAAAGAATGAGGGAGTAAGTTGTTTCCAAAAATAGTTAGGTGTGTGTGTTAAAGAATTACATTTATTGTAGCCAACTACTCACATCAATGTTAAGACATTTGATGTAAGTCAAGTGGTCCCACCACTTTTAAATTCAAAATCTAAGTTGGCTTCTCTAACACACAACTAAGCTTTGGACCCAGGTTCGTTTAATCCGATTAAACGAATTTACCGTCGCTAAATAATTAAATCCAATTTAATTAAATAATTATTCCTCGTAAAATTATTATGATAGTTGCTTTCGAATAAATTCTAAATTAATTCGTTCACTCGAATTAAAATCTAATTTTAATTTCGTATTGAAATCCAATTTCAATTAATATATCCAATATATTATTTTAGCCCAAATAAATTAATTAAATAGAAAAATCCAATTTAACTATTAAAATTATTTTATCGATTAATTCTAAATAATTGCGTTCTCACTTCTAAACGAATTTAATCCCAGATTATTTTTCTCTCTCATAATTAATCCCAGATTAATTCTATATGAGTCAAATGTCATTGGTGAATCTTTGGGAAGCGAGCCAAGAGATTCCTGGATATGTTGGCAGTAAATACGGTCATCGGACTATTCGAACACATGCGTATCTCGTACCACGTTCTCACCGATTTACAAGACATGGTTGGCTTCTAGCAAAGCACCGTGCCTACCAAATTCTCCATAAATATCCACCGAGGAATATCATATGTATCAGGCATAGTAATACTATGTAATATGTAATACGATCTAGTATCGGATGTCACATGCTAGGCATATGGCTGTGTTGGTTTCTATTACGGTCAATGATCGATAATAAGCATGAAATAAGTGTGCGAATACGAATCAACGAAGTTGCAGAATACTCACATCGATCGGTTAAGCGACGTGGCTAGCAACGAAACTCCAAAAACTGCACACTGGTTTCACGACAGTGGGCTGTGTAGACTCACTGTTTTGGCGTCACTTTGGGTCCTTCGTCAAGCTCCGAGCTTCGTCGAACGGTTTCCGGCTCATGGGTGAGCTTCCCTATCACCTTCGCATATCTCTTAGTATGCTAGCACTTGCGATTTTTGCCACAAAAACCCAACTCTATGCTTCCCTAAGTCACGGTTTTGTTGCAAACCAGTGAGCTCATTTTTTCCTCCATGGGCGTGAGCAAGAAAAAGAAATGGAGAGAGAGAGTTTTTTTTGGTTTGAGAAATTTGTGTATCTAATACACACATGTGAATTTCAAATGAATTTCATTTGAATTTAGCTTTATAAAGTCAAACAATTAAAGCCCCAACCACTCACATCACTTCAATCCATCAAGTTGTCAAGTCACATCACTCAAAGTGACAAGTGATTTGACTCTTGATGCGACTAGCGATTTGACGCTTGATTTGACGTTCCGCACTCGAATTCGAAATGCGAATGTGCTCGCAAATAATCTCGGGCTCGGGTTCCCTAATTCCAAATTAACGAATTTTCCGTTGCGTCGTAATTAAATGATTACGCCTAGCGAAATCACTATTCACGTCGCTAATGAATTAATTCTAAATTAATTCGTTCGCCAGAATTAAAATCTAATTTTAATTCCACGTCAAAATCTAATTTCGTTTAATATATCAAATATATTAATTTCTCGATTAATTCCAAATTAATCGTTATCACTCTTTAATTGATATTTTATCTCAGATAAAATATCTTCGTAATTAATCCCATATTAATTTTCTCTCTCTTCTAATTAATCCCAGATTAATTTAGAGTGCGAGTTATACGTCATCGGTGAATCTTTGGGAAGCGACCCATGAGATCCCCGGATATGTTGACAGTAAATTCGGTCGTCGGACTATCCGAACACATAAGTACCAAGTACTACATTTATACCGATTTACAAGACAAGGTTGGCCTCTAGCAAAGCGCCATGCCTACCCAATTCTCCAGAAACATCCTTACAGGAATAAAGGATCTATATCAAGCGTAGTATACCGTAGTATTGCGTATTTCTGTCCAGCATCTAATGATCACGTGCTAGGCCTGGGGCTGGAAATGTGTCTGCCCCATACGAAGCACATATCGGATGTCTGGCGACTAGTCTCTATAATCGGATAAACATGACCTTGTCATTTTATCCCGATAGCTGCAGCATTTAAGAGAACCAGTCCCGTATCCTACGTGACCATCATCTCCATATGACTGGAGTGATACTTGCATCTTGACATCACACCCAACACAGTACGATTCTCGATATACCCAGAATTGGCGTACATAGAAACTGGTTAAAGCCCTGGACGACCTCAACCAAAGTATATTGATTGTCGTATGCATTAGCGGTGCAAGTCTCAGGTTAAGACCAAATACACCTACCCTGATTTCGGACATCTATAGACACATAGTCATACTACCAATAGAATTCCGAGAGGGTCTATGCAGAGCGAAGCTGTTTCCCGTACCATCGGTGAAACACAACCTCCTATTACACTTGCATGAGTATCCTATACCCAAATATATGAGAACTATGATGTTATGCCCTCACAACGCGCACAAGTGTAATACTAGTCTTTTACGCATTTATCGATGTCCAATCTCGACAATGCTCTGACTAGGGATATTTAATGATTATGCCTTCGTGGACTGATACTGTCTCATATCATTCTCAATCCAGGCACTAATCATAGGGACCTCTCATCATTTATACATCTAGGTGATCTAATCACAAATGATAAGAGTGCAATCTCCTTTGTCACATAGTTAATTTGTACAACAATACCGTGATCTGTACAAATAGTGACGCTATGGGTCATAATTGTCCAACAGGCTGGCTCTGTGTCTGCCCCGTACGAAGCATATATCGGATCCCGAGTAATTAGTCTCTGTAATCGGAAAGTCATGACATAGTCATACTTTCCCGATAGCTGCAGCATTTAAGAGTACTAGTTCTGTATCATGTGTGACAATCATCTCCATATGACTGAAGTGATACTCCCATATTGACATCACATTCAATACACTACAATTCTCAGTAAACCCATTAGTGGCGTACACAGAACCTGTTAAAGCTCCAGACGACCAATATCAAAGTAAACTGATAGTCGCAAGTAATAGCGATGTAAGTCTCAGGTTAAAGATCACATACACCTACCCTGATTCGAATTCCTATAGACACATAGTTATACTACCAATGGGATTCCGAGTGGGTCTATTTAGAGCGAAATTGTTCCCGATCCAATGGCTAATAGAACCTGTTATTACCTTGCATAAGTATCCAATACCTAAATATATGAGAACTATGCTGTTAAGCTTCCATAACGCGCACAAGTATAATACTAGTCTATTCCGCATTATCGATGTCCAGTCTCGATAATACTATGACTAGGGATATTTAATGATTAAACCGTTCGTGGATAAATATTGTCTCATATCTTATTAATCCGATTTAACCATATGGACTTTTATAATTATATATCCAAGTAATCTAATTACAATAATGATAAAATATCAATTTCCTTTTGTCATATAGTTAATTTGTACAAAAACACAATGACTTTTACAAATAGTGATGCTATATGTCATAATTGTCCAACAATGTCCCACTTGGCCTATAGCCAATCACTCAAGTATCTAATACCTGAACTATGTATTTGTCGCTCAAACTTTTATTGAGATATAACTTTCGTCAGCGGATCTGTAATGTTATCATCTGATGCGATCTTCTCGATCTTCACATCACCACGATGTATGATCTCATGAATCAGATTAAATCGTCGAAGTACATGCTTGGATCGTTGATGAGACTGTGGTTTCTTAGCCTGTGCTATAGCCCCATTATTGTTACAATACAAATGTACGGGCTCAGCTGCTAACAGAACTACTTCTAATCCAATTAGGAATTTACGGATCCAAACTGTTTCTTTTGGTGCCTCAGCTGCAGCAATATATTTCGCTTCTGTTGTTGAATCAGCAACAGTCTCTTACTTGGAAGATTTCCAGCTCACTGCTCCGTTGTTAAAACAAAATATGTACCCTGATTGCGACTTACAGTCGTCTTTATCGGTTTGAAAACTTACATCGGCGAACCTAGTCACCTCAAGTTCTCCTTCCCCATAGACTAAGAAAGCATTCTTAGTTCGTCTAAGATACTTAAAGATGTTCTTTACCACAATCCAGTGACCATCACCTGGATCGGCCTGATAGCGACTGCATATGCTCAAAGCATATGAGATATCAGGTCGCGTACATATCATGGCGTACATGATCGATCCGACTGCTGAAGCATATTGGATCCGAATCATTAAATCTCTCTCATCTTGAGTTTTAGGATACATATCCTTAGATAGAGAGAAGCCATGTGACACCGGAAGCAGCCCCTTCTTGGACTGATCCATGTTGAATCTCTCCAACACTTTGTCAATGTACGAGTTGGGAGAGTGCCAACAGCTTTCTAGATCTATCCCGTTAGATCATTATTCCTAGAATAAAAGATGTTTCTCCCATGTCTTTCATGGAGAATTTTAATGAAAGCCAAGCTTTTACCGATTGTAGCATGTGAATGTCATTGCCAAGAAGCAATACATCATCAACGTATAGGACAATGAATGTCAGTGCGCTCCCACTATCCTTCTTATATACACAAGAATCATCTTCGTTTTGAATGAAATCATATTCTTTTATGATCTCATCAAAACATTAGTTCCAAGAACGCGATGCTTGCTTTAATCCATCCTCCAAAAGGTTTCCATTAAGGAAAGTGATTTTGACGTCCTTCTATCATATTTCATAATTGAAATATGGAGCAATATCAAGCATTATCCGAATGGATTTAATCATGGCAACAGGTGAAATCGTAATCGACACCATGTCGTTGACGATAACCTTTAGCTACAAGCCTAGCATTGTACGTTTGTATGTTGCCTTTCATGTCTGTCTTCATTTTGAAGACCAATTTACAACCAAAAGTCTTAATGCCTTCTGGTACATCAACCAGTATCCAAACTTGGTTGGTATACATGCAATCCATTCTGGACTTCATGGCTTCTTACCATAAAGAAGAGTCGATACCTTGTATCGCTTCCTCATACTTAGCTGGTTCATCTTCCTCAATACGATTAATGTCTACATGCGGTGAGATCAGAAACCCATACCTCTCAGGTTGTTTTCTGACTCTCTCTGACTTACACGGTTCTTGTGTATTAGAAGATTGTGGAAAAGTCTCATCCCTGATGGACTGTTCATGTTTCGTGAGTGGGTCAGTGCCAGGAACAGTATCACTCCGATTTTCATCGAGTTCTACTTTCCTCCGAATTATCACTGCATTCATGAATTCATTTTCTAGGAAAACTGCATGAAGAGCAACAAATATTTTATTCTCTTGTGGGTTGTAGAAATAATATCCTTTGGTTTCCCTAGGATAACCTACAAATAGGCACTTATCCGATTTGGGTTCTAGTTTGGTACCATCCAAACGTTTAACATATGCCCAGCTTCTCCAAATCTTCAGGAATGAGAAAGCCAATTTCTTTCCTGTCCATATCTCATATGGAGTCTGTCCAACAGACTTTGATGAAACCTTATTCAAAATAAGTATTGCAGTGTATAATGCGTATCCCCAAAAGGAAATTGGTAGCTCTATGCGACTCATCATTGACCTTACCATGTCCAACAAAGTTTGGTTTCTCCGTTCAGACACACTATTCAATTGAGGTGTTACGAGAGGAGTCCACTATGAAAGAATACCATATTCTTTCAAGTAATCTTGAAACTCATTGCTTAAGTATTCTCCACGACGGTCCGACCAAAATGTTTTAATAATTTTACCAGTTTGTTTTTCTACTTCGTGTCGAAACTCTTTGAATTTCTCAAAAGTTTCCGACTTGTGTTTCATAAGATATACATAACCATAATGCGATGCATCATCCATAAGGTTACGAAGTATTCATATCCACCTCTAGCATGGCTAGACATGGGCCCGCATACGTCACTATGAACGAGGGCTAACAGCTCGATGGCACGTACACATTTACCACTAAAAGGTGTTTTAGGCATTTTGCCCTAACAAACAACATTCGCAGACATCATATGTGAAAATTCGCGATAAGCCTAAGGTTCTGACCCTATGTAGAATTTAACGCAATAAACAAGACAAGTCCTGATTACTGCTACTATGAATAAATTAACAGGCAACCACAATATCCAACAATTAATTATGCTACAAATATAAAAACAAACGCACCACGAACGCATGTCTGATGCACATCAGCCATCAACCAATCCAATTGCACAAAGATCTTCATGAAAGATTACAATTCAATTGAACTTGTTTTATCACGGACATATGCCAATAAAAATGGAACTAACAATCTCCCCCTTTGGCATTCCATGACAAAACACTACCTAATAAAAAGACTACGGTAATAGACCCAAAAATAAAATAGTCAACTGTCAACCATCAAAACAGTGACTTATTACAAAATGAATCGATCAAACACCTAAACAAGCAGTCTTCAAAATAATGCCACCGCAGCAACATACCTGTTTACCTGAAACATCCACAATCAACAATATATCGTGAAAAGTATTGGGATTATCAAGTATAACATAAAATAGGTATAAAACTCATGCATGTTCAAATAGATATCCCACTCCCCCTTAAACATAACTCTCATAGTAACATAGATAACAAAGGATATCCTACGCTACTACTCCCCCTTAATCTACTCTCCCTATTTTTGTCACGAAATGATAAAGGACGGAGGAGCCAAGAAAAACAAACAGGATAAAAACACATGCAAGATCATAAACAAACATGACGTACTCCCCATCACTAACATGTTAACTCAGTTAGTAAATAAATAATAAAATGGGAAGTAAACACTCAATGATATGCAAAATAAATGATATACAATGATATGAAGTATATACAAGCACACAATGAGATAAACAAAAAAATCCTGTCAAAACTGACTGAAACAACATTTCAAGCAGATACAATGATACCCGGTCAGTATTCAGCTGTTTATGACATGAAACAATATGCATCATTTTAAATTTGGCTAAATATAACACTTATGCATATGACATAAACACCAAAACATATCAAGCACTTGTGTGAAAAATAAAGTGCACAACGAATCAAGGCTTAAGACCTTATTTTATGAGTTGGACACAACCAAAGAAATCAATCTCTTAACAAACCAAGTCCACAAAATAGGTGTTCAAACCCAGCACCACTAGGACCTAAAAATAAGCAACATTGGTTGCATGCTATACTGTTTACCCCATAAATATCATGAGCTCATATTTAACAACTCTTTCGAGTGAAGGATTTTTGCCCTTATCTTTTGAATTTGGCCCCATTGGCTCTTTTGCTCTTAAGTCTATGTAAATATTTTTTTTTTGATATTTCATTTTGCTTTTATAAGGGGATAGCAAGGTCATCTAGTCAAAGGTCACACAATTTAGTGAACAAAGTATGGTAGAAATTAGATTGCTAATCCAAAAACTCATACATGCGACCAACCCTTGACATAATAAAATTATGTGTGAATTGCAAGCACAACATATACCAAGAGTTTTTGTCACATACACATATGCATATAGAGCATCAACAAAAATAACAGCATATCATACATGCATAATCATATATCCTACATACCATGATCACATGCACATGCTATTCATGCTCTAACAAGCCATAAAAAAAATTTATATTTTTGATCTTTTTCAATTTCTAATTTTTTTTTTGAATTTTTCAATTTTAAAACACAAAAAGTAAAGACACAACATGGCTTGACAATATCCAATGGTACGTGGAGTTGTATCCTGAGTGCAGATCATACTACCGTCCATTCGGAATCGGCTATGAAATTTATGTCTGGGTTTCCATCATATATACCAAGGAATATATAACAAAAACAAAACACACACACCCATATGCAGTGAAAGAAAAGAATTAAACGTGCAAAAACATAAAACATACGCACACACACATGCAATGGGAAAATAGATGCAACTTCTAAGACGAGTTACACCGAAATATACTCTCAACATGGCTGTAAGGACATGTAGAAGTAGATGGGAAGTCATCTTACTTCCTCACCCAAACCTTTCTAGGAACCTCATTCACTTGAGAATTCATTGTCAACAAATTAAGTTTCTCACTAAGAAATTTTGTCGGTTTAGTTAGTGCAGAAACTTGAGAAACTAGATTTGAAGAATCAAATCTAGGTGACACCTCTTTAGGCCTCTTCTTTTGCTTGTGAAGCATGAAGCACTTAGGCCTACTGTGTCCTGCCTTGCCACAGTGATGGCACACAGGCACAAACCTTGGATGAGAGCAAGGTTTACCCACATCACCTCTAGGTCGAGTTTGGGTCACATGACGAGGAACAAACGGAGGAATCACATGACTACACTTAATAGGCTTCTTACCTAAGTC
>SKCR01018210.1:0-20328 GCA_019454045.1 Zanthoxylum bungeanum | reverse complement strand
TCAAGATAGGATACGTCAGTCCTGTGTTACATGGACTATGATCCTCACGTGTTACGATCTGGACCCAAGTAAACAGCCGCGTCCAGTGACTATAACTTCGGAAATTAGTTCGAGTGTTATTTAGAGATGTAAATTGAAAGTCGACTGTATTTTACGAACGGATTTGGACGTTCTCATCTATATCACAAGTATAATATGGATGGCCTGTGACGGATGGAGCAATGACCTCAGCTTGCATATTTTAGCGAGATTATCTGTGGTCCTCATAATCCATGAGTGGGCGGATTATGGACACGAAATTGGATTTCATGACGGATAAACCTAAACTTAGAGAGTCCCACAATATGAAGTGTACTCGTTGAGCACTTGGGTAACTCGATATGAATAATATGGATTATTCATAATACTTCACTGGATTAAATGAGTTAATTCAGATCGTTTAATCGTTAAACGACAATACATGCAATTAGGGGGGATTTTGTCCGCTAATAATTATTGTGTATTTGTATTTGATACATAATACGATTATATACACATTAATTATTCGTCAAATGAGATTTTGACACATGCCATGAATATATGTATTCATTATTTAATGTAAATAAAATACATATATTTGTGTTAATTAATTGTTTAATTATTTAATAGTTAAATAATTAAATGATTGACTTTTCCAACCTTATCCATTTGTCATAATCGTTATGACAAATGGTGATTAATTGGTAACATTTGGCATGGATTTTAATTAGTCTTTGTGTGTCCAAATTTTGATTGGATGAAATAAAGATTAAAGCATTTAATTTGATTAAAAACATTTTGAATGGAGATTAATGCCCCTAATGTTGGAGTTCTACGGTCCCATAATCGAATCAAAAGCATATAACATGTGTGAATAACAACGACGAAGTTGCGGAATACTTACATTGATCGGTTGAGCGACGCGAGAGGCAACAAAGCTTCAAATTCTGCTCGGCAGTGGCAGTTCACAGCTCACTGGTTTGGCTCAGTTTTGGTCCTTCGTCAAGCTCCAAGCTTCATCGAATGATTCCCGGCTCATGGTTGGACTTCCCTATCACCTTCGCATGACTTCTTAGTGTGCTAGCTCTCCCGATTTTGCCACAAAATCGCGACTCTAAGCTTCCCTTTTCCTCTTGGTTCACGGCAGTGAACTGCCAAAACAGAAGAGGAAATTGCCTTATTGGGCGAGAGAGAGAGAGATGGAGAGAAAGTGAGAGGTGTGTGTTTGTATTGGTTCCCAATTTGTGTATCAAATATCAAATTTTAATTTCAAATTCATTGCATGAATTTGGCTTTCAAAAAGTCAACCATAATGGCACAACCACTTCCATCAACTTACATCAATCCATCAATCATGAATAGGACGTCAATCACTCAAATGAAAGAAATCCATCACTTGATTGACGAATGATGTGACGCTAGATGCGACTAGCGATTTGACGCTTGATTTGACTTATGTGCAGCACTTGAATTCGAAATGCGAATGCGCTCGCAAATAATCTCGGGCTCGGTTCGTTAATTCTAAATTAACGAATTTCCATTGCGTCGTAATTAAATGATACGCCTAGCGAAATCACTATTCACGTCGCTAACGAATTAATTCTAATTAATTCGTTCACCCGAATTAAAATCTAATTTCAATTCCGCGTCGAAATCCAATTTCGTTTAATATATTGAATATATTAATTTGTCGATTTATTTCAAATTAATCATTATCTCTCTTTAATTGATATTTTATCCCAGATAAAATATCTCCGCATAATCCCAGATTAATTTTCTCTCTCTTCTAATTAATCCCAGATTAATTAGAGTGCGAGTCATATGTCATCGGTGAATCTTGGGAAGCGACCCATGAGATCCCCGGATATTTGGCAGTAAATTCGGGTCGTCGGACTATCCGAACACGTAAGTACCAAGTACTACGTTTTACCGATTTACAAGACAATGTTGGCTTCTAGAAAAGCGTCATGCTACCTAATTCTCCAAAATATCCTTACAGGAATAAAGGATCTATATCAAGCGTTAAGTATACGTGGTATGGTGTATTTCGATCCAGTATGGATGATCACGTGCTAGGCCTGGGGCTGGAATGATTGTGTCTGCCCCGTACGAAGCAATGTCGGATGTCTGGTAACTAGTCTCTATAATCGGATAAACATGACCTTGTCATTTTATCCCGATAGCTGCAGCATTTAGAGAACCAGTCCGTATCCTACGTGACCATCATCTCCATATGACTGGGAGTGATACTTCCGTCTTGACATCACACCAACACACTACGATTCTCAAATATCCAGCATTGGGTACACAGAACCTGTTAAAGTCCTGGACGACCGCAACCAAAGTATATTGATTGTCGCAAGTATTAGCGGTGCAAGTCTCAGGTTAAGACCAAATACACCTACCCTGATTTCAGACTTCCATAGACACATAGTCATACTACCAATGGAATTCCGAGGGGGTCTATCCAGAGCGAAGCTGTTCCCGTACCATCGGTAAAACACAACCTCCTATACACTTGCATGAGTATCATATACCAATAAATGAGAACTATGTCGGTTGTGCCCTCACAACGCGCACAAGTATAATACTAGTCTTTTACGTATTATCGATGTCCAATCTCGATAATACTCTGACTAGGGATATTTAATGATTATCCTTCGTGGACTGATACTGTCTCATATCATTCTCAATCCAGGAAATAATCATAGGGACCTCCTATCATTTATATATCTAGGTGATCTAATCCAAATGATAAGAGTGCAATCTCCTTTGTCACATAGTTAATTTGTACAACACACCATGATCTGTACAAATAGTGACGCTATGGTAATAATTGTCCAACAATCTCCCACTTGGCCTATAGCCAGTCACTCGAGTGTCTACACCCGAACTATGTACGGTTGGCTCAAATTGCTGAGGAAAGACTTTCGTCAGCGGATTTAATGATTATCGTCTGATGCGATTTATTCGATCATCACATCGCCATGATGTATGATCCAAACGAATCAGATGAATAGTCGAAGTATGTATCTGGATCGTTGATGAAACCATTAATTCTTTAGCCTGTGCTGACGCCTAGCTCAGCTGCTAACATAATTATATCTAATCTAATTAGATTTTGTATCGACCCAGAAGGCTTCTATCGCCGCCTCAGCTGCAGCAATAACCCGCATTTGTTGTTTATACGATAACAGTATCTTGCTTGAAAGATTTCCAGCTCACTGTTCCGTTATTCAAACTGTATATTACCGTTTGTGACTTATAGTCGTTTTTATCGGTTTGGAAACTTGCAGTAATGATCCCAGTCACTTCAAGTTCTCATTCTCCATAGACTAAGACATCATCCTTAGTTCTCTAAGATACTAACAGATGTTCTTAACATCAATCCAGTGACTATCACTAGGATTGGCCTGTTTGTGAATCCATATGCTCAAAAGGTACGAGACATCAGGTCGTGTACATTTTTCAATGTACGAGTTCTCAGAGAGTTTTATGAAAGCCAAGTTTTCACCGATAGTTATTATGGGAATATCATTTCCAAGAATGACATATTATAATTATTTATATAGGACAGCCACTGTCAGTGCGCTCCCACTAACCCTCTTATATACACAAGAATCATTTCGTTTTGAATTAAATCATAAATCATTATGATCACATCAAAACGACAATTCCAAGAACCTGATGCTTGCTTCAATCCAAACATGGATCGAATAACCTGTAAACCTTGTTTGCTAGTTTAAATACGACAAAACCGTCAGGATGTTGTAAACATCCTCAAAAAGGTCTCCTTTTCAGAAAAGCAATTTTCCCGTTAAGCTGTCATATTTCATACATGAAACATGCAGCTTTAGCAAGCATTATCCAAATGGATTTACTGTGGCAACAGGTAAAAGGTTGAATCGTAATCACACAATGTTGATAACGATACCTTTCCCTTATAAGCCTAGCTTAGTACGTGTTGGAGTTGACATCCATGTATGTCTCCTTGAAGACTTATAGTACCAATAGGCACAATGCCTTGCGGTACATCAACTAGTATCCAAACCATAGTTGATATACATGGAATCCAATTCTGATATAATGGCACTTTGCCATAATAGGGAGTCGATACCTGTATCACTTTCTTATACGTAGTCAGTTGGATACCTCAATAGATAGACATCTTTATTAGGTGAGAGTAGAAACCCATACCCCAGGTTATTTTCTGACTCTCTCCGACATACGTGATTCTTGTGTATTCAAAGATTTCTGGTAATAGTTTCATCCTTGATGAACTATTTATGTTCCATTAAGGAATAGGTGCCTGGAATAGTATTACTCTGATTTTCATCGAGTTTCACTATCCTCCCACTTACCACTGCATATCGGTATTCCTCTTAGGAAATCTGCATGGTGAGCAACAATCTAATTGTTCTCTTGTGAGTTGTATAAGTACAATACTTATGGTATCCCTAGGATATCCTACAATAGGCACTTATCCAATTTGGGTTCTAGTTTGGTATCATCCAAACGTATGCCTAGCATTCCCAAATTATCAGGAATGAGAAACTCGGTTTCTTTCCCGTTCATATCTAATATGAAATCTGTCAAAAACATATTTTATGGAATCTTATTCTAAATAAGTTCTTGCACTATTTAAAGCTTATCCGTTAAAGAAATGGTAGCTCAGCGAGCGAACTTGATTAACCTTATCATGTCCAACAAAATTCGGTTACTCGGTTCGGACACAACGTCAAACTGACGTGTTCGGGAGGAGTCCTCATTGAAAGAATACTATAATCTTTCAAGTATATTAGAAAATTATTGCTTAAGTTTTTTCCATTACGGTCTTACTGTGACGGTTTAATACTTTAGCCGATCTGTTTGTCTATTTCGTGTCAAAACTCTAAAAGTTTCGATTTGTGTTCTTCAAAAGAAACACATAACCATAACGGGATGCCACATCCGTAAAGGTCACGAAATATTCATATCCACCTCTAGCTTAGCTAGATATGGGCCCACTGCTTCACTATGAACTAGGGCTAACAGATGGTGGCATTACACTTTTACCGGTAAATAGTGTTTTGACACTTTGCCCAATAAACTAGATTCGTAGACTTTATTTGAATGGAATCAAATCAGTCCGAGTACCCAATCTTCAAAAGTGTGGATATACGATTCTTGTTTAGTTGTGTCCCAGACAACAATGCCACAATTGAGTTCTTCTGATCAAATCAGTGTTGAAGCTATTTGTTTGTCATGTTTATGTTTTGAGATTTATTTATATTCAAAATATAATTTTGTTATTCACATCTAATGTGTTTATCTCAATATCATCTTTATATAATGAACACTTTAGTGTTCTAGAATATAAAGGTTCACCCGCAGCGGGTCAAACACTGATATAAAGATAATGTATCTAGTCAAACTACTTACATTATAATAGTTTCCTAATTTAAGTACACACCCGAAGGTGGTAGTTCCTAAACTTAGGTACTTGCGGTTTAAAACATCGACTTTCGCCCCGTTTTCAATTTGCAGATAAATCTCTATTGAAGTCAGTATCCTGTTCAAAACAGATTCTGAACATCAATATATACATGTAACACACTAAGTATTTTAAAATCTAATTTTAATACTAATAGTGAACATAATTGTTGACAAACATATTTGAAGTCGGAGCCAAGCCCGTCTTCAATTCCTTCATGTCTACCTTGTCTAAACGGCAGTCACACTTCCGCGATCCATTTGCCACATTTTAGTTTCTTCTAAAATCTATAAGATAGATTTATGAAGATCCTTCAATTTTTTATCATACTTTAAGGATCTAATCCTTAGTTCTGATTCAGAAATTAAGGAGTCTACTTTGACAAGCTTAATGGATTAAACATTAAAGCTATCATCACTAAATTTCCAAAGATTATGATCTACTATTGTTTAACTCCGGGCTGAGGCATAATATGTTATTTTATCAAATAAAGTAACTTATTATTTTTCCAGGACATCCTGAAACTTTATTCCCAATTTGAAAATTAAGCCATTAAATACATTTTCCCTAGGATTATGTTTTAAATGTCAATCTTTCAATTTATCTTGATTCTAATAGTCCAACTATTTAATCAACGATTTATGTACTATTTATTATAATGATTACAATAGTCCAACTATTTAATCAACTATACTTTAATAGATTAAAATCAATTATATTGATTACTATAATCCAATTATAAAATCAACTATAAATGAATAATTTGAATACAGTCCAACTGTTTTAAAAAAAACAACGTTTAAATATTAGTCCAACTAACATTTAATTTATTTGACGACAAATGATATTTAAATGAGCGCGTATGGCAAGTAATTAAACGAATATTGCAAATTCAATTCTTGCCACCCACTATTTTTCGGCGAGCCTCTAACCCTCTGTCGAGTACTCAGGAAACCGTGTTTCCTAGTTGGCTAGGATCCCGTTAATATCACACAATCTTGACTTTGGCCAACAAATTGTATGATAATTAACTAGGTAGATCTCTAAGATCGATTGGATTCAATCCAATTCCTATATCGGTAGGGGGACATCCAAGTCCGAAAACATATATCTTATATATGCCAATACATCCAATGTTTACCTAACCTTTTTCCTCTGAATCAACTAAGCCTTGGCTTTGGCACAACAAACTTAGTGATCCCAGTTAAGCACGACCCATTGACCATGGAAAGCTTCGTAATCAATGTCGATGGACAAGAAGTGGTCTTGACTTTGGCCAACAACCACAACTTGGACCAGACACTGATATGGAACAAAGCCTTCGTGATTCAAACACATCCTCGACGGACAAAGGCCTTGACTTTGGCCAACAAGCCAATGCCAGTCTCGGATCTTGAGTGAGAATCACTCAATGGAAGGAAAAACGCCTTAATATTGTTTGAGGGTTTTTCGAGTGCAAATTGGCAACCAATTATTATCTTTGTTAAGGTCTCATCATCATACACCCTTAAACATGCATTCTAAACACATAATAAAGCGCATATGAATAAAATAATAATGATATGCGGATGGATACTTACACATTGATCCTAGATCAAATCTCTCCCTTTCTCTCTCCCGCTAGCACATGTATCACTTCTACCCGTAACACTACACTTCTAAAGAAACCTCATTTACATTGAGGGGAATAGGTGAGAAGAGAAATACAAAGAGTATGGAGGTGATAAGGCTGGACACACAGGTCCAATTAATAAATCAAATTTATTACAACAATTTCTAAAATTGCCCCACCCATCTAATATCCATCCGATATACATTATTCATGCATCGTAACCATGTATTCACACAAGCATGTTATCAATCAATCTAATCAAATTAATTAATTTGATAATTAGTGATAATCCAATGTTCAAACAACGATTTGATTTTGCTCGAGTCAAACTCGTTTTTGCGAATAAGTACTCAAAGTACGAATTCTCGAATTAAATTAAACTACAACATTAAATCTAATTTAATATGCATTTAATACTAATTCGCTTATTTAATTCCAAATAAATATCACACTTTATTTAACGAACAATTACGACTTAAATTCCAAATTTAATCGCTACGGGTCTCAAAGCCCGATTAACGTCCAACGTCAATTAATTAAAGTCCAATGGGCTTTTAATTAATTCTTAAGGCGTGGACTTTTGGTCAACTCGGGTCAAACTGAATAACCAAAAACCAATCGGGAATTACCCCATAAGCCCAGAAATCAATTTAGGCCCATTAGGCCCAATTAAACTTTAAAGATCCATTAAGTCGCATTTGGGCTTTATGGAAGCGGTTTTGGGCCTAATTAGATCCAACCAATTTTGCCTAAACACAATTGTACAACAAAGCCCAATTAGCCCAATTACAACACTTAAGCCCAAATCCAATTTCAAGCCCATTTAACTAAAAACAAAAATTCCAAATTTAATATTTAGTTAAACTAAAGGTATTAACATAATTAATCACCCAAATCAATATTTCTAAAACACCAAATTCTACTAATTAATCATGCCATTTTCATCATCACATGTCCAACACATTTTGATTAAAATCAAACCATTTATGCTACACAAAGTCTCGGCCAAAGGGGATTTATTTGTCCAAATCAAATTCAATCCAATTAAATTCAATTCAACATTAAATCAATATCCCCAATTGATTTCCAACCAATCCATGATCAAAAAATCAAAAATTCACCAAGACATTTTAGGGCATATCTCTCGACCAAGCAAGAAGATTTGGGGGGGAAAAAATGTTCCAAACATGATTTAATCAAATTGATCCAATCAATTCTCAATTAAACATGTATTAAACATACTCAAACATTCAATTTATTCAAATCATGCTCAAATACAATTTACCCAAATTTTAAGCCTAAATTCGTTTCATGCTTTTAACAACGCTCTGATACCATTGTTGGAGTTCTACGGTCCCAAGGATCGAATCAAAAGCATATAAACATGTGTGAATAACAACGACGAAGTTGTGGAATACTTACATCGATCGGTTGAGCGACGCAAGAGGCAACAAAGCTTCAAATTCTGCTCGGCAGTGGCAGTTCACAGCTCACTGGTTTGGCTCGGTTTTGGTCCTTCTTCAAGCTCCAAGCTTCGTCGAACGATTCCCAGCTCATGGGTGGACTTCCCTATCACCTTCGCATGACTTCGTAGTGTGCTAGCACTCCCAATTTGCCACAAAATCGTGACTCTAAGCTCCCTTTTCCTCTTGGTTCACGGCAGTGTGCCACAGCCAAAACAAGAGAAATTTGCCCCTTGGGCGAGAGAGAGAGAGATGAGAGAAAGTGAGAGTTGTGTGTGTTGGTTCCAAATTTGTGTATCAAATACTCAAATTTAATTTCAAATTCATTTTCCATGAATTTGGCTTTCAAAAAGTCAAGCCATAATGGTACAACCACTTCCATCAACTTACATCAATCCATCAATCATGAATAGTGACTTGCGTCAATCACTCAAAGTGAAAGACATACATCACTTGATTGACGAATGATGTGACACTAGATGCGACTAGCGATTTGACGCTTGATTTGACTTGCATGCCGCACTCGAATTCGAAATGCGAATGTGCTCACAAATAATATCGGGCTCGGGTTCGTTAATTCAAAATTAACGAATTTTATTGCGTCGTAATTAAATGATTACGCCTAGTGAAATCACTATTCACATCGCTAACGAACTAATTCTAAATTAATTCGTTCGCCCGAATTAAAATCTAATTTCAATTCCGCGTTGAAATCCAATTTCGTTTAATATATCGAATATATTAATTTGTCGATTAATTCCAAATTAATCATTATCTCTCTTTAATTGATATTTTATCCTAGATAAAATATCTCCGCTATTAATCCCAGATTAATTTTCTCTCTCTTCTAATTAATCCCAGATTAATTTAGAGTGCGAGTCATACGTCATCGGTGAATCTTTGGGAAGCGACCCATGAGATCCTCGGATATTTTGGCAGTAAATTCGATTGTCGGACTATCCGAACACGTAATTACCAAGTACTACATTTTACCGATTTACAAGACAAGGTTGGCTTCTAGCAAAGCGCCATGCCTACCCAATTCTCCGGAAATATCCTTACATGAATAAATGATCTATATCAGCGTAGTATACATGGTATTGTGTATGTCGATCCAGTATCGGATGATCACGTGCTAGGCCTGGGGCTTGAATTGTGTCTGCCCCGTACGAAGCACATGTCGGATGTCTGGTAACTAGTCTCTATAATCGGATAAATATGACCTTGTCATTTTATCCCGATAGCTGCAGCATTTAAGAGAACCAGTCCCGTATCCTACGTGACCATCATCTCCACTATGACTGGAGTGATACTTCCGTCTTGACATCACACCCCAACATACTACGATTCTCAATATACCAAGCATTGGCGTACACAGAACCTGTTAAAGTCCTGGACGACCGCAACCAAAGTATATTGATTGTCGCAAGTATTAACGGTGTAGTCTCAGGTTAAGACCAAATACACCTACCTTGATTTTTGGACTTCCATAGACACATAATCATACTACCAATGGAATTCCGAGGGGGTCTATCCAGAGCGAAGCTGTTTCCCGTACCATCGGTAAAACACAACCTCCTATTACACTTGCATGAGTATCCTATACCCAAAATATATGAGAACTATGTCGTTCTGCCCTCACAACGCGCACAAGTGTAATACTAGTCTTTTACGTATTTATCGATGTCCAATCTCGATAATACTCTGACTAGGGATATTTAATGATTAATCCTTTGTGGACTGATACTGTCTCATATCATTCTCAATCCAGGAACTAATCATAGGGACCTCATATCATTTATATATCTTGGTGATCTAATCACAAATGATAAGAGTGCAATCTCCTTTGTCACATAGTTAATTTGTACAACAACACCATGATCTGTACAAATAGTGACGCTATGGGTCATAATTGTCCAACAATCCTTTATTCAGCCATTTTGGGTTTATAAAAGGGTGAATAGTTTTTTTTTTTTTTGGAACATCACTGTTGAAACAAAAGAAAGAAAATGGGTTGGAAAATTGTTGAAAAACCATGGAAGAATTGAAGGAAAACTCAATGAAAAAGCTTGGGAATTTGGAGATTAATAGGTAATCCTTCATTCTCTTGAGTTTAGAAACTTGTCTCTTGTTTCTTGAATTGTTAGATGTGATCTAGGGTTCCTTCAATTCTAAATTTTTGGGGCTTTTGTTTGTGGTTGATGGAGAAGGAAGTTTAGGCATGTGTGAAGTACATTATATAACTAATTAGTGTAATTTTGTTCCAATTTGTTCAAATTATTGTTGGACAAAATTGTTGACATTCTAGTTTTGTTGATCCACTCGTAGATAGCCTATAGTTATTCTAGTGTTGTTCATTTGTGGTGGGACTCATTTGGTGATGGATTAATTAGATTAATCTTGTTGAAAATTGGTTTAAAGCGTGATTTTTTGGCCAATTTCGTTTTCTATTTTGACCTGGAAATAAATCTGATTTTGTGTTTAAATTTTTGTCTTTAGAATATTTTGGATGTAATTTGGGTGTTGGAACATTCGCCGGAAAGTGTTTCCGACTTGAAATAAGCGAAAACGGCCAAAAACGGCGTTACCAGGTGGATTTTGAGCCAGCCGGGTGACGGCTGTCCAAACACTGAATCTGTCACTGTTTGGGCAGTCCATGAACTGCCCTGACACTATTGGAGGTGACCTGGGCAGTTTCTATGAGTGTCGGGTAGTCGGTTCGGTCAAAAATGTGTTTTGCGTCTTTTTGCGGAAAATCGATTTTCGTAAAAGTTTCGCGAGATTTCAACTTGTTTATATAAATATTTGATATTGAATAAATAGATTTAGGTGAAATATGAATAAATTATTCATATTAGATATGAATAGTTTATTCGTTAGAGCGGGTCTGATGCATCATCCATTACATTATTCATGCTTGAATATATATATTTAATCCAATTTTAATGTTCGTAAATGCTTGTAATCTAGATATGTTTCTTTACTTTTCGGTTTACGTTAACGGAATATAACAGAAATTTAATAGTTAAATTGTGTTATGTTTTCTAAAGTATAATTGAAATGTTTAGAAATGATTTAGATTAAATTCTGCATTGGATGTAGAGTATAACTTCCATAGGAAAATCCTCGTTTTTAAATATGGCTGTAAAGTAATGTGATTGGATACATGTTTTTTGGTCCGTCTTGTCAGTACGGTTTATGAGTATTTTTCTATAAGTGCATCTGAGATCGTGCCAAAGCTGTGAGGTGTGGTTTATGGATTATTATCCATACCGGTTGTATATGAACTGGATAAATAATTCAAGTGAAATTGGAAAATCCTGAACGTGCCAAAGCTGTCAGGACTACACCGGTAGCTTGAGTTGTCATTGACAAGTGTAGCCTTGATACGCTCCCTGTGAACGTGCCAAAGCTTGTCACAGTGAGAAACTGTCAGGACCGAAACCAGGAGTCACTGGTGAGTGATTGACAAAAAGTTGTCTACCTAATGAATATACGTAGGCGAGAACGTGCCAAAGCTGTGAGTCGAAATATATTCATGGGATCCTACTCTCACTATGAAATTTGATTTAATTATTGAATTCTCGTTGTCCGTTGGGGATTACGGTATTACGTAAAGTAGTGGGAGACACTGCTGGGCTAAAAATCCATAACCTAAGCAGTGCGTAATATTTTGGAATTTACTGATTTATTCTATAATGTTTATAGATATATGTTTCTAATCCACTACATAGTATATTACTTGAATATATATGTTTTATGTCTTTACTTATGGTTGCGTAGTTCTAGAATAGGTTCTAGAAAGACAGTAGACTTAGATATAGTTAGATTATTTGAAACCATCGGGAATTGTTGTTCCGATTTTCTTGAAAATCAAGATGGTTTGTGACTTAGTTACTAAGTCACAATTAGGTAATCGAAATAGATATCTGCTTTAGGATATTAGTCTAGTTAGAACTGTTTCTTATGCAGTAAGAGTTGACAAGAATCAGTTAATGTCTCGAGATTCTTGACTGGCATTAAGAAAACCCATTTAGTATTTGTTTATCTTTTAATGACGTTTATTGGCTTTTAGTGACTTTTAGAAGTCACGTGTCTGACACAGTTTGCTAATCAATTATATGCAATTGTTTTGAATAATTGAACGTAAATTATAAAACTTAAAAAATGAGATGCGTATAGTTGTGTATAGAATATATTGATTCTCGCAAGACGACAACTGTATGTATTGGATATCGGATCTCCCATCTAGTTAATTAAAATGATGTTTAATAACTGTTTTGATATTTGATAATCGGAACTTGAGACTATTGGATAGTTACTTGTTCTTTATAAATAGTTGTTACATATTTTAATATAACTAGTAGTGTCATTAATGAAAGATAAATATTAAGAAAAATATTCGGTAAAATAAATAACTTAGAAATGTGCTTTATGAGATTTTATCATAAAAGCATTGGATGCTTATTCCATTTGGTAAAGGATGATCTAATACAAGATCACACCACATATCCTTAACCATTTAATGAATATTGTATTCAAGATTTGATTAAATTTCATTTAACCAATGATCATCATTGGACCACAAGATTTATTAAACTAATACATTGGATATATGTAGTTTAATAAATTAGAAATTGCCTTAGATAGTTTTCTTTGCTCCGTAACTTAGTTAATGAATTGTCATGACTTAGTTACGTGTTTCTAATAGAGAACATTTTGAACGTCTTGAATTGTTCAAGAACTCTCAATATGTTACTAATGAAACTCAGATAGAATATTTTGAATAGTTCAAGGATATTCTATCTGTAGTGTTGAAAACTGTATCTTTAAGAAATTCATTGCGCGTCTTTGAATTGTTCGAAGATGTTTGATTTGATCAAATGCATGAATTTAAGGCAATTAGTTCTATAGTTATTTAGTGAATGTGATTCTTACTCAGTATTAAACTTCTGCGATTCCATTGTGATGGAATTGGTTAGTGGGAGTTATCGAATCTTATATGATTTGATTCGTTGATATTGAGTGTTACCGAATTGATTTTCAATGCTTTTGGGGTTATGCTCCTGTAATACTTTTTCGTCTCTTTAATTCAAGTTCCATTTGTTTCTACAGTTACATATATGATATGTATAGTATAAATTCAAATCTTGAAAAGTTTAAGATTTGAGACTTTCTTTTGTATAATTGTTATATAATTGAAAGTATTTGTGCCTCGGAGGTACGAGTGAAAGGTTTATCATTTATTTTATTTAATATAATATTGTATTCTATTTGATAGAATATCTTTTCTACGATCCCGAGTAATAAAATTGTTTTGTTACTTGGTGGTTGACATTGGATGTTGACGATTGCAGAAAAGATTTGACTTATTAAAGTCAAATGTGAAAGTGATAAATTGTAATGGAACTATATAATTAATAAGATGAAAAGACTCTTAGACAACTTTCGTATAAGTCCAATAGGATGACGAAATCATTTACAAAGTATTTGATACTTAATGATTATGTTGTTTTCTTATTGAAGAAAATTATCCTATGACTTATAGTGGGAGGGATATTTGATATCGATTTCGGAAATTAGCATTGAACCATAGATCTAAGATTGTCCATGGCTTACGATGCTCAAGTTTTGAACTTGATTAGGCTTTCGTTATGAATAGTTCATAAAATATGCAAATTGTTTGCGCAGCAAAAGTAAAGTGAGGTTGATAAAGGTTTGACCTTTATAATAAGACAATGAGAATAATTATACTCAGTAATCTATTGTAGATTCTGAGAATATTTATCTCTAGTCGCACTAATTGAACAATTTAAGATCTGTTGGTTAATGTTGATATTAAACTATGTATTTTGGCTAAAAAATATAAGTGGCGTTCTTGAGTGATTTATTCGAATAAGAGATCTTTCGTGGTTTCTTTGTTTGAAGAGTTCATTCTAGAATGACCCTAGAGTTTGTATTCTTCTAAGATCATAGTTTGATACACTAGCTTATGGAGCCTATTGTAGACTCAGATAAGCTTTCCGAAAATTCGTACTATCTGTTTTTGATATTAATCAGATTGTCTGGTTTTATCGAAGTATAGAGAATACATAATTGTTAGTAGGGTCAGTGGGAGCATACAAATTTCTTTATGGTATTATATATCCCAAGTCTTCTTTTCTCCGTGGAAGCAGTGTGATTAGTCTTTGTTATATTTGATAATTTTATATATGATATAAAATTAAGAGACTTGTGAAAAACTCCATTAGTCACATATTAGATATGATCTAATAAAGGATACAGTATGACTGTCTATATGACAGTTAGTGTAACTGTTTGACAGTTAACGTTTCTTTTATGTATATAGTATTCATCTTTCGTAAAAGATGATTCCTTTGTCGAAAGATAGATAGATTGAAATGTCTAGTCAATATTATGCATCATAGGATGATGGCGTAATGAATACTATATTATGTGCGATTAAAGATATCAATTTAATCGTAATTGTTATGAGTTATTTTGATATATTGCAGACCATATGATGGATCTTGAAACATGTTCTTTGTGATCTTTGAGATATTAAGAATGAGTTTTTCATTCATGGAGAATTTAGTCAGCAACCGTAAGGTCAGATTAGTTTTGATTCTAATTATGACATTAGATGGTCTATGTCATATAAAGTCAGAAAAGATGTAGTGGGAGTGTCACCGTTGATTCTACTAAACTAGTGGAATCAATTGCAACTTGTGAAGTATTGACTTATGAAGTTGCGAAGTGACCCAAAAGATTAGAAGTTTTCATACAGTATAGTGCTCGCGGTTGTATCATAGTGTTTGGATTTGATTTCTAAATACATAGACAACTTAGTAGATATAGCACAATACATATATCGTGTCTGAATCATATTAATGTGGAATTTGGATTCTACAAAATATGAATGATTCTAGCTAAGGAAAACGGTTGAGTTTGTTGGACATACTCGATTTGTTAAAGCATGCTTACTTGTTGTTGCCTACCTCTTGAGTGCTAGTGAGCTCTTGAGGGCCATGAGTATGCGATACACATTGAGATGTGTATAGGATACCATGGATTGGCACTGGAGCAAGTGAGAGAAATTGTTAGGGTTGGTGCTCTGAGTGCCAATCCGGATCGTATTTATATCCGATTATAAATACGAGCGGTTCAATTTTCCATAATATTACTAATTTTACTGGTAGCACCCTTGTCTTTATGCACTTATTCGATCTAATCTCGATTAGATTGAAACTGAATCTGATTCAGTGATACGTGTATATTAGACAAAGACCCTAGTATATTTACAATATAGTGCGCAGTTACAACATAGTTTGTGATTGACATTGGGAAGTGCACTATTAGTTGTATATCCTTAAATAAAGTTCCTGGTCAAGATTTGCTAACACGGGTCGGTTAGTAAAATCGGCTGAGACCAGTACATGTCGTATATCGTGACTTGGTCTGATGGTTTATCCCAGTGAACCATGAGTCTCGGGAGACTCGTATAGACATGTAGGTGCTTATTTGATAAGACACTGAACGACTCACAGAAGGTTTCCTAATAGATGGTACACCAAAGTCATTAGGAACTTTCTCGAGTTGAGCGAGCATAGTAGTCATTCGACTTGAGATACCACTGTGGATATATGAGCTATCCTCCATACTTTGATGGCAGTCACGTCAACGATCAAGCCATAATCAGACCTCCGCCTGTTCGTTTGGTGTGGACTGATGCTCATGATATCTAGTGCGTATCAAGATAGGATCCGTCAGTCCTGTGTATAGGGCATATGCATCCTCACATGTTTACGATCTAGTAAATCCATGGCCGTGGTATAACTTCGGAAATTAGTTCCGAGTGTTATTTACAGATCGTAAATTGAAAGTCAACTGGATTATACTGAACAGATTTAACGTTCTCATCTATATCCCAGGTATAATATTAATGGCCTGTGACGGAGGGATTATACGTATGCAATGACCTCGGCTTGCATAGTTTAGCGAGATTATCCGTGGTCGCCATAATCCATGAGTGGGTGTATTATGGACAAGAAATTTGATTTTGTGACGGATAAACCTAAACTTAGAGAGTCCCACAAAATGAAGTGTACTCGTTGAGCACTTGGGCAACTCGATATGAATAATATGGATTATTCATAATACTTCACCAGATTAAATGAGTTAATTCAGATCGTTTAATTGTTAAACGACAGTACATGCAATTAGGGGATTTTTTCCGCTAATAATTATTGTGTATTTGTATTTGATACATAATACGATTAGATACACCTTAATTATTCATCAAATGAGATTTTGACACATGCCATGAATATATGTATTCATTATTTAATGTAAATAAAATACATATATTTGTGTTAATTAATTGTTTAATTATTTAATAGTTAAATAATTAAATGATTGACTTTTCCAACCTTATCCATTTGTCATAATTGTTATGACAAATGGTGGATTATAATTGGTAACACTTGGCATGCATTTAATTAGTCTTTGTGTGTCGAATTTTGATTGGATGAAATAAAGATTAAAGGATTTAATTTGATTAAAAAAAATTTGAATGGACATTAATGCCCCTAAACCCCCTTTATTCGGCCATTTTAGGTTTATAAAAGGGTGAATAGTCTTTTTTTTTTTTGGATCATCACTGCCGAAACAAAAGCAAGAAAATGGGTTGGAAAATTGTTTGAAAAACCATGAAAGAATTGAAGGAAAACGCAAGGAAAAAGCTTGGGAATTTGGAGGTTAATAGGTAATCCTTCATTCTCTTGAGTTTAGAAACTTGTTTCTTGTTTCTTGAATTGTTAGATGTGATCTAGGGTTCCTTCAATTCTGAATTTTTGGGGCTTTTGTTTGTGGTTGATGGAGAAGGAAGTTTAGGCATGTGTGAAGTACATTATGGAACTAATTATTGTAATTTTGTTCCAATTTGTTCAAATTATTGTTGGACGAAATTATTGCCATTCTAGAGTTGTTGATCCACTCTTAGATAGCCTAGAATTTTTCTAGAGTTGTTCGTTTATGGTGGGACTCATTTGGTGATGGATTAATTAGATTAATCTTTTTGAAAATTGGTTTAAAGCATGATTTTTTTGTCCAATTTCGTTTTCTGTTTTGACCTAGAAATAAATCTGATTTTGTTATGAAATTGTTTGTCTTTAGAATTTTTTGGATGTAATTTGGGTGTTGGAACATTTTCCGGAAAGTGTTTCCGACTTGAAATAAGCGAAAACGGCCAAAAATGGTATTACCGGGTGGATTTTGAGCCAATCAGGTGACAGCTATCCAAACAGTGAATCCGTCACTGTTTGGACAGCCCATGAACTGCCCCGACACTATTGGAGCTGACATGGATAGTTTCCATAAGTGTCGGGTAGTCGGTTCGGTCAAAAACGTGTTTCCCTTCATTTTGCGGAAAATCAGTTTTCGTAGTTTATGTCAATATTTGATATTGAATAAATAGGTTTAGGTGAAATATGAATAAATTATTCATATTAGATATTGAATAATTTATTCATATTTTGAAAAAGTTTTAATACGATTTCGCCCGAACCCGCGATTTCGCTGTGCCCCATCGCCCAAAACCCCAACAAAAATGGTATCAGAGCGGGTCTGATGCTTCATCCATTGCATTATTCATGCTTGATATATGATATTTAATCCAATTTTAATATTCACACATGCTTGTAATCTAGATATGTTCTTTACTTTTCAGTCTTACGTTAAAGGAAAATATAACAGAAATTTTATAGTTAAATTGTGTTATGTTTTCTAAGGTAGAATTGAAATGTTTAGAAAATGATTTAGATTAAAATTCTGCATTTGATGTAGAGTATATATTCCATAGGAAAATCCCCGTTTTTAAATATGGCTGTAAAGTAACGTGTATTGGATGCAAGTTTCTTGGTCCGTCTTGTCAGTACGGTTTATGGGTATTTTTCTAGAAGTGCATCTGAGATCGTGCCAAAGCTGTGAGGGTGTAGTTATAGGATTATTATCCATACCGGTTGTATATTGATACTGGATAAATTCAAGTGAAAGTGGAAATCCTGAACGTGGAAAAGCTGTCAGGACTACACCGGTAGCTTGAGTTTTTCTTTGACAAGTGTAGCCTTAATACGCCTCCCTGTGAACGTGCCAAAGCTATCACAGCGAGAAACGGTCAAGACCGAAACCAGGAGTCACTGGTGAGTGATTGACAAAGAGTTGTCTACCTAATGAATAAACGTAGGCGATAACGTGCCAAAGCTATGAGTCGAAATATATTCATGGGATCCTACTATCACTATGGAATTTGATTTAATTTTTGAATTCCCGTTGTCCGATGGGGATTACGGTATTACGTAAAGTAGTGGGAGACACAGCTGGGTTAAAAATACATAACCTATGCAGTGCGTATTATTTTGGAATTTACTTCTTTCGTTTTCCTTTATTCTATAATGTTTATAGATATATGTTTCTAATCCACTGCATAGTATATTACTTGAATATATAGGTTTTATGTCTTTACTTATGGTTGCGTAGTTCTAGAATAGGTTCTAGAAAGACAGTAGACTTAGATATAGTTAAATTATTTGAAACCATCTGGAACTGTTGTTTCGATTTTCTTGAAAATCAAAATGGTTTGTGACTTAGTTACCAAGTCACGATTAGGTAATCGAAATAGATATCTGCTTTAGGATATTAGTCTAGTTAGAACTGTTTCTTATGCAGTAAGAATTGACACGAATCAGTTCATGTCTCGAGATTCTTGACTGGCATTAAGAAAACCCTTTTAGTATTTGTTTATCATTTAATGACATTTATTGGCTTTTAGTGACTTTTAGAAGTCACGTGTCTGACACAGTTTGCTAATCAATTATATGCAATTTTTGTTAATAATTGAACGCAAATTATAAATTTTAAGAAAGGAGATGCGTATAGTTGTGTATAGAGAATATTGATTCTCGCAATACGACTACTGTAGGTATTGGATATCGGATCTCCCGTCTAGTTAATTAAAATGATGTTTAATAACTGTTTTGATATTTGATAATCGGAACTTGAGACTATTGGATAGTTACTTGTTCTGTATAAACAATTGTTACATATTTTAATATAACTAGTAGTGTCATTAATGAAAGATAAACATTAAGAAAAATATTCGGTAAAATAAATAACTTAGAAATGTGCTTTATGAGATTTTATCATAAAAGCATTGGATGCTTGTTCCGTATGGTAAAAGATGGTCTGATACGAGATCATACAACATATCATTAACCATTTAATGAATATTGTATTCAAGATTTGATTAAATTTCATTTAACCAATGATCGTCATTGGACCACAAGATTTATTAAACTAATACATTGGATGTATGTAGTTTAATAAATTAGAAATTGCCTTAGATAGTTTTCTATGCTCCGTAACTTAGTTAATGAATTGTCATGATTTAGTTACGTTTTTCTAATAGAGAACATGTTGAACGTCTTGAATTGTTCAAGAACTGTCAATATGTTACTAATGAAACTCGGATAGAATATTTTGAATAGTTCAAGGATATTCTATCTGTAGTGTTGAAAACTGTATCTTTAAGAATTTCATTGCGCGTCTTTCGAAGATGTTTGATTTGATCAAATGCATGAATTTAAGGCAATTAGTTCTATAATTATTTAGTGAATGTGATTCTTACTCAGTGTTAAACTTCCGCGATTCCATTGTGATGGAATTGGTTATTGGGAGTTATCAGATCTTATTTGATTTGATTCGTT
>SKCR01018209.1:0-20267 GCA_019454045.1 Zanthoxylum bungeanum | reverse complement strand
ATGATTAATCCTTCGGGGATTGATACTGTCTCATATCATTCTCAATCCAGGAACTAATCATAGGGACCTCTCTTCATTTATATATCTATAATGATCTAATCACAAATGATGAGAGGCAATTTCCTTGTCACATAGTTAATTTGCTACAACAACACAATGATCTGTGCAAATAGTGACGCTATGGGTCATTTTGTCCAACATGACCGTGATGGAAAATACTTAAACATATAAGTTTCTCAACTACTATGAAAAAGTATGGTATTTTTTTCTCAGTGGACTCCTCACGGAACACCTCAATTTGACGGTGTGTCCGAACAGAGAAACTGAACTTTGTTGGACATGGTAAGGTTTATAATGTGTCATCTGAGCTATCATTTTCCTTCTAAGGATACGCATTAAATAGTGCAATACTTATTTTGATAAGGTTCCATAAAAATCTGTTAGACATACTTCATATTAGATATGAACAGGAAAGAAACTAGGTTTCTCATTCCTGGTGATTTGGGAATGCTAGGCATATGATTGGATGATACCAAAATATAACCCAAAATCGGATAAGTGCGTATTTGTAGGTTTTCCTAGGGAAACCAAAGTATAGTACTTATACAACTCACAAGATAACAATATAATTGTTGCTCTCCATGCGGTTTTCCTAAGAGGAATACCTATATGCAGTGGTTAGTGGGAGGAAAGTAAAAGTCGATGAAAATCAGAGTAATATTGTTACAGACACCGATTCTTTAACGGAACAAACAGTACATCAGGGATGAAATTATACCACAATCTTCAAATACACAAGAACCGTGCAAGTCGGTGAGAGTCATAAAACAACCTGGGAGGTATGGGTTTCTGATCTCACCTCGTAAAGATGTCAATATTATTGAGGAACACGAACCGGCTACATATGAGGAAGTGATACAAGGTATCGACTCCCTATTATGGCAAAATGCCATGATGTCCGAAATGGATTCCATGTATACCAACCAATTTTTGATACTGGTTGATGTATCGGAAGGTATTGTGCCTATTGGTACTATATAGTCTTCAAGGAAGACATACATGGATGGCAACATACAAACGTACAAAGCTAGGCTTGTAACGAAAGGGTATTGTCATCAACATGGTGTCGATTACGATGAAACCTTTTAACCGTTGCCATGATTGAATCCATTTGGATAATGCTTGCTAATGCTGCATGTTTCATTTATGAAATATGGCAGCTGAACATCAAAATCATTTTCCTTCAACGGAAACCTTTTGGAGGATGTTTACAACATCCTGACAGTTTTCTCATACCAAAACATACAAACAAGGTTTGCAAGTTAATTCAATCCATTTATAGATTGAAGCAAGCATTGCGTTCTTGGAACTAACGTTTTGATAAGATCATAATGGTATATGATTAATTCAAAAGGAAGATAATTCTTGTGTATATAAGAAGGTTAGTGGAGCGCACACTGACAATGATTGTCCTATATAATGATGACATATCATTTCTTGGAAATGACATTCCCATAATACAATCGGTGAAAGCTTGGCTTTCATGAAAATTCTCTGTAGATTACTTGGAGAGAGACAACCTTTATTCTGGGAAAAGGATCTACGGGGATATATCTAAAAGCTGTTGACCCTCTATGAGAAATCGTACATTATATACGTGACCTAATGTCTCATATGCTTTGAGCATATGGAAGCACAATCAGGCCAATCCAAGTAATAGTCATTGGATTGATGTTAAGAACATCCTTTAGTATCTTAGATGAACTAAGGATGCTTTCTTAGGTTATGGAGAAGGAGAACTTGAAGTGACTGAGTCACCGCTGCAAGTTTCCAAATCGACAAAAACGACTATAAGTCGTAATAAGGGTACTATATAGTTTGAATAACGGAACAGTGAGTTGGAAATCTTCCAAGCAAGACACTGTTGCCGAATAAACAACAAAAGCGGAATATTGCTACAGCTGAGGCAGCAAAAGAAGCATTTAGGATCTATAATAATCCTAATTAGATTAGGTGTAGTTCTGTTAGCGGCTAAGCTAGGCTACAGCACATGCTAAAGAATTAATGGTCTCATCAACGATCCAAGTATGTACTTCAAATGGTTTTAACTGATTCTTAAGATCATACATCGTAGCGATGTGATGATCGAATAAATCACATCAGATGATAACCTTGCAAATCCGCTGACGAAAGTTGTTTCTCAGCAGAAGTTTGAGTGACTAGTACATAGTTCATGTGTAGGTCACTTGAGTGATTGGCTATAGGCCAAGTGGGAGATTGTTGGACAATTATGACCCATAGCATCACAATTTGTACAGAACATGGTGTTGTTGTACAAATTAACTATGTGACAAATGAAATTGCTCTTTTATCATTTGTAAATGGATTACCGGGATATATAAATGATAAAAGTCCATATGATTAGTACCGGATTAATAAGATATGAGACAATATTAATCAACTAAGGTTTAATCATTAAATATCCCTAGTAGTAGTATTATCGAGATTGGACATCGATAATGGGAATAGACTAGTATTGCACTTGTGCGCGTTGTGGGAGCATAACAATATAGTTCTCATATACTTAAGTATTGGATACTTATACAAGTGTAATAGGAGGCTCTGTTTACCGATGGTATGGAAACAGCTTCGTTCTGGATAGACCCCTCGAAATCCCATTGGTAGTATAACTATGTGTCTATGGGTATCTGAATCAGGGTAGGTATATTTGGTCTTAACCTGAGACTTGCATCGCAAATACTTGCGATAATCAATATACTTTGGTTTTGGTCGTCCGGGGCTTTAACAGGTTCTGTGTACGCCTCTTCTGGGTATATTGAGAATCGTAGTGTATTGGGTGTGATGTCAAGATGGAAGTATCACTTCAGTCATATGGAGATGATGATCACGTAGGATACGGAACTAGTACTCTTAAGTACTGCAGTCATCGAAATAATATGACTAGGTCATGTTTATCGGATTATAGAGACTAGTTACCAGAGATCCGATATGTGCTTCATACGGGGCAGCCACAATTCCAGCCCCAGGCCTAGCATGTTACATCCGATACTGGCTCGCAATACGCAATACTACGTATACTACGCCTGACATAGATTATATATTCCTTTAAGAAATTTCTGGAGAATTTGGTAGGCACAGTGCTTTGCTAGAAGCCAACCATGTCTTGTAAATCGGTAAAAACGTAGTTCTAGGTACGCACATGTTTGGATAGTCCGACGACCAGATTTACTTTAACATATCTGGGGATCTCATTGGTCACTTCCCGAAGATTCACCGATGACGTATGACTCGCACATTATTAATCTGGGATTAATTAATAGAGAGAGAAAAAATTAATCTAGGATTAATTACGGAGATATTTTATCTGGGATAAAATACTATTTAAAGAGAGAGAACGATTAATTTGGAATTAATCGTTAAAATAATATATTCGATATATTAAACGAAATTAGATTTCGATGCGGAATTAAAATTAGATTTTAATTCGGGCGAACAAGTTAGTTTAGAATTAATTCAGTAGCGACGTGAAAAGTAATTTTGCTAGGCATAATGATTTAATTAAATTTGATTTAATTACGTCGCAACGGAAAATTCGTTAATTCAGAATTAGCGAACCCGAGCCCGGGAGTGTTTGCGGGCCCACTCGCATTTTGAATTTAAGTGCGGCCCACAATTCACATCACGCGTCACATCATTATTCATTCTGTGATGTGTAAGTCACATCAACTTTGAGTAACGTGATGCATGTCACTTTTGTGGTTGATGGGAGTTGTTGGAAGGCTTTAATGCCTTGCACTTTTTTTTTAATTTGGAATTTTTGGTATTAGATTTTTGAAATCCAAATACACAAAACTAACTAATCTTTTT
Source organism: Zanthoxylum bungeanum (assembly GCA_019454045.1). NCBI lineage: Eukaryota > Viridiplantae > Streptophyta > Magnoliopsida > Sapindales > Rutaceae > Zanthoxylum > Zanthoxylum bungeanum. The sequence continues at coordinate 16,379 of SKCR01018209.1, read as the reverse complement.
CTCTCCTTCTTCTCCAACTCACAGCCTTGGTGCCATTTTTCTCTCAATTTCTGGGCTTGGCCGAGAAAAATAAAAAGCAAAGGGAAATTTTGTGGCAAAATTTCCAAGGTTCTAGCATATCCAAGGGGTTCAAACAAAGTGATAGGGAAACCCATTCATGAGCATGGAATCCATTCACAAAGCTTGGAGCTTGGAGATCCACACACCAAGGGGTTGACCGAAACACAAGGAGCCACAAGAGGGGCATGGCCGAGAGCTTCATCCATGGAGCAAAAGTTTTGTGTTCTTCGCATCGCAAAGCCGATCAAAGTGAGTATTTCCGCAACTTTACTTTTTACTTTGTATTCGTACTTTTCATCGCTTAATATGACCTTGGTTTGACCTAGAAAACCCAAAATGTATCAGAGCCATAATTAAGCATGAAATTGAATTAAGGTAAAATTTGGGTAAAATTGATTTGAGCATGATTTGATGAATTTGATGATTGAGTATGCTTGAATGATGATAACTTAGAGTTATGCATGATTAATTTGATGAAAATGAATAGGATTCTTTTTTTCCCCAAATGTTTGGCTTGGCCGAATATGACTAGATGCCCTAAAGTCATGGTGATTTTTGTTTTTTGATCATTGGATGAATTGAAAGACTGGGGATAAATTGATTTAGGATTTAATTGGATTAAAATCGAAATCGGATTTAAAATCCCCAAATTTCTGTGACCTATATAGCATAGAAATGAATTGATTTTTTGATTCAATAATGTTGGACATGTGTTGATGATGATAAGCATGATTAATTATGTAAAGTGATATTTTGGAAATGTTAATTTGAATAATTAATTATGGCTATACACTTTAATTGATTTAATTGTGATAGTTGGAATATTGTGATTAAATTAATTGGGCTAAATTTGGAATTGGGCTAATAAAGTTGTATTTGGGCTTAATGGGCTTGGTTGGGCCAAGTTTGGTTTAGGTTAATTGGTTGGATCCATTAGGCCCAAAACCATATCCATAAAGTCCAAATATAATAAAAGGGCCTTTAAAATTTTAATGGGCCTAATGGGCCTAAATTGATTTTTGGCAAAAGGGTGATTCCTTATTGGGCTTTGGTTGCCAAAGTTCATGCCTTATAAATTAATTGAAAGCCCATTGGACTTTAATTAAATTGACATTGGATGTTAATTAGGCTTTGAGACCCGTTATGATTAGATTTAGAATCTAAGTCCTAAAGGACATTAATAAAGTGTAATTATTTAATTTGGAATTAAATAAAGAATTAGTATTAAATACAAATTAAATTGGATTTAATATTGTAATTTGATATAATTCAAGAATTCGTACTTTGAGTATTTATTCTTAAAACGAGTTGACTCGCGCAAATCAAATCGTTATTTGAACATGGATGGTCATTAATTTCATATTAATTAATTGGATTAGATTGATTGATAACATGCTTTGTATGAATACATGGATGTGATGTATGAATAATGTATATCGGATGGATATTAGATGGGTGAAGGCAATTTTGGAAATTGTTGTAATAAATTTAGAATTTATTAAATTGGACCTACGTGTCCAGCCTATTACCTCTTGACTCTTTGTATTTCTCTTCTCACCTATTCCCCTCAATGTAAATGAGGTTTCTTTACAAGTGTTGTGTAATTGGGTAGAAGTAAGATTTGTGCTTGCAGGAGAGAAGAAATTGAGAGATTTGTTCTAGGAACAAGTTTTTTTAAATATCCATCCGCATATCATTATTAATTTATTTATCGCGCCTTATTATGCTTTTAGAATGCATGTTTAAGGGTGTATGATGAGACCTAATCAAAGATAATTAATTGGTTGCCAATTACGCGAAAAACCCTCAACAAATATTAAACATTTTTCCTTCCATTGAATGATTCATTCTCAAGATCCAAAATTTGCACTGGTTTGTTGGCCAAAGTCAAGACCTTTGTCCATCACGGATGTGTTTGAATCATGAAGGCTTTGTTCCATATCGCATGTCTTGTCCAAGTTGTGATTTGTTGGCCAAAGTCAATATCACTTCTTGTCCATCGACATCGATTACGAAGCTTTCCAAGGTCAATGGGTCCCGCTTAACTGGAATCATTAAGTTGTTGTGCCAAAGCCAAGGCTTAATTGATTCAGAGGAAAAAGGTTAGGGAATATATTGGATATATTGTCATATATTAGATATATGTTTCGGATTTGGATGTCCACCTACTGGATCTAGGAATTGGATGAGATCCAATTGATCTTAGAGATCTACCTTGTTAAATATCATACAGCTTGTTGGCCAAAGTTAAGGTTATGCGTTATTTAACGGGATCCTAGCCCACTAGGAAACAAGGTTTCCCGAGTACTCAACATAGGGTTAGAGGCTCGCTGAAAAATAGTGGGAGGCAAGAATTAAATTTGCAATTTCGTTTAGATACTTGCCAATACGCGCTCATTTCATGTTTCGTCATTTATAATATATTAGTTGTTGGACTAATATTTAATTGTTGTTTTAATTAAACAGTTGGACTGTATTCAAACTACTTCAATTATAGATGATTATATAATTAGATTATAGTAATCAATATATTTGAATTTACCAATCAAATTATAGTTGATTATATAGTTAGACTATAGTAATTATGTATTTAATTGTACCCGAAATCGTTGATTGGATAGTTGGACTATTGAAATCAAGATTACTAAAAGATTAGCGTTTAAAACATAATCCTAGGTGAAAATTTCTTTAAGCGGCTTTAATTTTCAGATTGGGAATAGACCTCAGGATAGTCCTAGGAACTAAGAAGTTATTCTATTTGATAGAATGACATCTCGGGCCTAAGCTCGGAGTTGAGTAAATAGTAGAACATGATCTTTGGAAGATTCATGTGATGATAACTTTAGTGCTCAATCATTTATACTTGATGCAATGACACTTTAATTTCATCGTCAGAATTAAGGATTAGATCATTGTACCATGATGATAATAATTAAAAATCTTCATAGATTTATTTTAGATCTTAGAAGTATAATTACAAAAGAAGATTTTTCGCTCGCATATGTCAGAGGGTACATCTGTCGAGCACTAGGTGTCGCAGAAGATTGCTGACATCGATCAGCTAGGTTAGCTGGGCATTACCTACATGGCCGAGACTACCAAAGATTTGATCTTATAGTCTCTACCTGAAGCTGGGGCAGGTTCATTATGAACCAAGAGTAAACTCTTGGAGAGTTGACGGCTATGCTTAAGGAAGCAAAGCCAGAGCTTCTAAAAAGGGGCAAAGGCAAAATCATCACAGTCTTCTTGGAAGACAAATGACATATCCCGAGATGTCTGCCTAAACTGTGGCAAACAGGGTCACTGGATGCGTGACTTCCGTATGGACAAGGTAGACATGAAGGAATTGAAGGCGGGGCAAGGCTTCAGCTTCAAGTATGTTTTTCATAACATGTTCACTATTTTGTTCAAAATTGGATTTTGATACTAAGTATTACATAAATATGTAATGATGTGCAGAATCTGTTGATTACCAGGATACTGACTTCAATTGAGATCGATCTGCGAGTCAGAAACGGGACGACAGTCGCTGTTTTAACCGTAGAAACCTAAGTTTAGGAACTACCCTTCGGGAATGTACTTACATTAGGAAACTGTTATAATGTACCTAGTTTGACTAGAAACATTATCTCTATATCAGAGTATAACTCGTTGCGGGTATACCTTTATATTCTAGAACACTAAAGTGTTTTATTTTTAAAATGATATTGAGATAAACACATTAGATGTGAATTATAGTATTTATATTTTGAATATAATGAATCTCAAACGTATAATAACAAACAAATAGCTCAAAATGAATTAATTATATGAGACATATATGTGCATTGTTGTCTGAGACACATTAACAAGACTCGTATATCCACAATTTCGAAGAGTGGGTACTAGGATAGATTTGATTCTAATTCAAATGATGTCTATGAATCTAGTTTATTAGGCAAAGTGCATAAAACACCTTTTACTTGGTAAAAGTACAAATGTCACCGATCTGTTAGCCCTCATTCATAGTGACGTAAGTGGGCCCATATCTAGCTAGGCTAGAGGTGGATATGAACACTTCGTAACCTTTACGGATGTAGCATTGCGTTATGGTTATGTGTTTCTTTTGAAACACAAATCGGAAACTTTTGATAAATTCAAAAGGTTTCGGCACGAAGTAGACCAACAGATCGACTAAAGTATTAAACATCACGATTGGACTATGATGGAAAATACTTAAGTAATAAGTTTCTCGATTACCTGAAAGAGTATAATATTCTTTCACAGTGGACTCCTCCCGCAACACCTCAATTGAGCGGTGTGTCCGAACGGAGAAACCAAATTTTGTTGGACATGATGAGGTTAATTATGAGTCGCTCTAAGCTACCATTTTCCTTCTAGGGATACGCATTAAACAGTGCAAAACTTATTTTGAATAAGGTTCCATGAAAATCTGTTTGACAGATTTCATATTAGATTTGAACAGGAAAGAAACTGGGGTTTCTCATTCCTGGAGATTTGGGAATGATGGGCATATGTTTGGATGATACCAAACTAGAACCCAAATCAAATAAGTGCCTAATTTGTAGGTTATCATAGGGTAACCAAAGTATAGTACTTATACAACTCACAAGAGAATAATGTAATTGTTGCTCGCCATGCGGTTTTCCTAAGAGGAATACCTATATGCAGTGGTAAGTGGGAGGAAAGTAAGACTCGATGAAAATCAGAGTAATAATGTTCTAGGCATCGATTCCTTAATGGAACACACAGTTTCATTAGGATGAAACTGTACCACAATCTTCGAATACACAAGAACCGCGTAAGTCGGAGAGAGTCAGAAAACAACCTAGGAGGTATGGGTTTCTGATCTCACCTCAAGAAGATGTCAATCTTATTGAGAAATACGAACCGACTACTTATGAGGAAGTGATTCAAGGAATCGACTCCCTATTATGGCAAAGTGCCATGATATCCGAAATGGATTCCATGTATTCCAACCAAGTTTGGACACTGGTTGATGTACCGGAAGGCATTGTGCCTATTGGTATTACATAAGTCTTCAAGGAAGACATGCATGGATGGAAATATACCAACGTACAAAGCTAGGCTTGTAGCGAAAAGGTATCGTTATCAACATTGCGTTGATTACGACGAAACCTTTTATCCGTTGCCATGGTTAAATCCATTTGGATAATGCTTGTTAATGTTGCATGTTTCATTTATGAAATATGGCAGCTGAACGTCAAAATCGCTTTCCTTAAACGGAAACCTTTTGGAGGATGTTTACAACATCCTGACGGTTTTTTCGTACCAAAACAAGCAGACAAGGTTTACAGGTTATTCGATCCATTTATGGATTGAAGCAAGCATTGCGTTCTTCGAACTATATCATTTTGATGTAATCATAATGGTATATAATTTAATTCAAAACGAAAATGATTCTTGTGTATATAAGAGGGTTAGTGGTAGCGCACTGGAAATGATTGTCCTAAATAATGATGATATATCATTTCTTGGAAATGATATTCCAATAATAAAATCGGAAAAAGCTTGGCTTTTCTGAAAATTCTCCGTAGAATACTTGGAAGAGACAACCTTTATTCTAGGAATAATGATCTACTGGGAGAGATCTAAAGGTTGTTGGCACTCTCTGAGAACTCATATATTGAATGAGATGTACGCGACCTGGTGTCTCATATGCTTTGAGCATATGGAGTCACAATCAGGCCAATCCAAGTGATGGTCATTGGATTGATGTTAGGAACATCCTTAAGTATCTTAGATGAACTAAGGATGCTTTCTTAAGCTATGGAGGATGAGAACTTGAAGTGACTGGGTTCACTGTTGCAAGTTTCCAAACCGACAATAACGACTGTTAGTCGTAATAGCGGTACTATATAGTTTGAATAACGGAACAGTGAGCTGGAAATCTTCCAATCAAGATATTGTTGCCGAATAAACAACAAAAACATAATATTGCTGTTGGTTTCTATAATATGTCCCAAACAAAGATTAAGCATATGAAATACTATATTTGAATATATATAAAAGACTTGAAGCATGGCGGAATCATACTTACAAAGCTATGTGATGAAGAAGATGATCAAATGGTGGAAGCTCCAAGTGTTGGAAGATTCGGCCAAGAGGAGGAAGAAGACTTGAAGCTCCAAGCTTTTGTATTCCAAGCTCTTTGATGGTTTCCCTATCACCTCTTTTGATCCCTTGCTTGTGCTAGCAAAAATGGAGAATAGAAGATCAAATCTTCCTTGCCCTTGTCAATGGTGATTCACGGCAATTGTAAGAAATTTGAGAGAGAAAGAGTTTTGTGTAATTGATTTTGTTTTACCAAAAATCAATTTATATTTATGCCATAATTTATTAAATTAATAATAAATCTATGACACAAACCATGCAATGGCTTAGAGTGTCAAACACTCAAACTCCATGCAAAACATCTGAGTGTAATGCACACTATCACCATGCAATGCCTTTGAGTGTTATGCACACTATCACCATGCAATGCCTTATCTATCAAATAATGCATATAATGACAAGTGTCATGTGGGCCCCACACGTTTCCCAATGAAAGTGGGCCCACGTCCACTCACGCGTTCGGGTTCGATATTTCCGAAATACCGAGCTTACGTCGCGACGTTAATTAAACCGAATTTAAATAAATAATTGCGCCTGGCGAAATTATTATTTACGTCGCAAACGAATTAATTCTAAATTAACTCGTATGCCCGAATTAAAATCTAATTTTAATTTCGCGTCGAAATCGAATTTCGATTATTATATCGAATACAATAATTTTATCGATTAATTCCAAATTAATCGTTCTCTCTCTAAATTAGGCACTTTATCCAAGATAAAGTTTCTCCGCAATTAATCCAAGATTAATTAAGTCCGAATCAAATATCACAGGTGAATCTTCAGGAAGCGACCCAAGAGATCTCCGGATATTTTGGCAGTAAATACGGTCGTCGGATAATCCGAACACGTACGTACCTCGTACTACGTCTTTACCGATTTACAAGACAAGGTTGGCTTCTAGCAAAGCGCCATGCCTACCCAATTCTCCAGAAATATTCTTATAGGAATATAAGATCTGTATCAAGCGTAGTATACCGTAGTATTGCGTACATCGATCCAGTATCGGATGATCACATGCTAGGCCTGGGGATGGAGATGTGTCTGCCCCGTACGAAACATATATCGGACATCAAGCAACCAGTCTCTTTAAATCGGACAATCCTGACCTGGTCATATTGTCCCGACGGTTGCAACCTTTTATAGAGTACTAGTTCTGTGCCCTGCGTGATCATCACCTCCATATGTCTGAAGCGATACTTCCATCTTGACATCACATCCAGTACACTATGATTCTCGATAAACCCAGAAGAGGTGTACACAGAACCGGTTAAGGTCCCCAACCACCAAAACCAAAGTTTACCGATTGTCGCAAGTACTAGCGATGTAAGTCTCAGGTTAAGACCTTATACACCTACCCTGAAGCGGCCTCCCATAGACACGCAGACATACTACCAATGGGATTCCGCGGGGTCTATCCAGAGCGAAGCTGTTTTCCGTACCATCGGTAAAACACAACCTCCTATCGCACTTGCATAAGTATCCAATACTTAAATATATGAGAACTATGCCGTTGTGCCCTCACAACGTGCACAAGCGCAATACTAGTCTATTCCGCATTATCGATGTCCGATCTCGATAATACTACGACTAGGGATATTTAATGATTAAACCTTTATGGATTGATACTGTCTCATATCATCTCAATCTGGTACTAATCATATGGACTTTCGCCATTTATATATCAAAGTAAATAACATTACAAAACGGCAAAAGGCAATTTCATTATCACATAGTTAATTTTGTACAATAATACAATATCATTTACAAACAGTGACGCTATGGGACATAATGTCTAACAATTGCTGCAGCTGAGGCAGCAATAGAATCACTTTGGATCTATATAATCCTAATCAGATTAGGAGTATTCCTGTTAGTAGTTGAGCTATGCTACAGCACAGGCTAAAGAATTAATGGTCTCATTAACGATCCAAGTATATACTTCAAACTATTCATCTAATTCGTTCGGATCATACATCGTGGCTATGTGATGATCGAATAAATCGCATCAGATGATGACCATGCAAATCCGCTAACGAAAGCAGTTTCTCAGCAGAAGTATGGCCGACCAGTACATAGTTCAAGTGTATGACACTTGAGTGATTGGCTATAGGCCAAGTGGGAGATTGTTCGACAATTATGACCGATAGCATCACTATTTGTACAGAACATTGTATCATGTACAAATTAACTATGTGACAAAGGAAATTGCTCTTTTATCATTTGTAATTGGATTACCAAGATACATAAATGATACAAGTCCATATGATTAGTTCAAGATTGATAAGATATGAGACAGTATCAATCCATGAAGGTTTAATCATTAAAACATCCCTAGTCATGATATTATCGAGATTGGACATCGATAATGTGGAATAGACTAGTATTGCACTTGTGCGTGTTATGGGAGCATAACGGCATAGTTCTCATATATTTGGGTATTGGATACTCATGCAAGTGTAATAGGAGGTTGTGTTTACCGATGGTACAGAAACAGCTTCGCTCTGGATAGACCCCTCGGAATTCCATTGGTAGTATGACTATGTGTCTATGGAAGTCCAAATCATGGTAGATGTATTTGGTCTTAACCTGAGACTTACATCGCTAATACTTGCGACAATCAATATACTTTGGTTTTGGTCGTCCAGGGCTTTAACAGTTTCTGTGTATAGTTCGGGTGTAGGACACTTGAGTGACTGGCTATAGGCCAAGTGGGAGATTGTTGGACAATTATGACCCATAGCGTCACTATTTGTACAGATCATGGTGTTGTTGTACAAATTAACTATGTGACAAAGGAAATTGCTCTTTTATCATTTGTGATTAGATCACCAAGATGTATAAATGATGAAAGGTCCATAAGATTAGTTCCTGGATTGAGATGATATGAGACAGTATCAATCCATAAAGGTTTAATCTTTAAATATCCCTAGTCGTAGTATTATCGAGATTGGTCATCGATAATGCGGAATAGACTAGTATTACACTTGTGCGCGTTGTGGGAGCATAACGGCATAGTTCTCATATATTTGGGTATAGGATACTCATGAAAAAGGTAGTAGGAGGTTGTGTTTACCGATGGTATGGAAAATAGCTTCGCTCTGGATAGACCCCTCATAATTCAATTGGTAGTATTACTATGTGTCTATGGAAGTCCGAATTAGGGTAGGTGTATTTGGTCTTAACCTGAGACTTGCACCGCTAATACTTGCGACAATCAATGTACTTTGGTTTTGGTCGTCCAGGGCTTTAACAGGTTTTGTGTACGCCTCTTCTGGGTATATTGAGAATCGTAGTGTATTGGGTGTGATGTCAAGATGGAAGTATCACTCCAGTAATAGTGGAGATGATGATCACGTAGGATACGGAACTCGTTCTCTTATATGCTGCAGCTATCGAGATATTATGACTAGGTCATGTTTATCCGATTATAGAGACTAGTTACCAGAGATCTGATATGTGCTTCGTACGGGGCAAACACATTTCTAGCCCCATGCCTTGCACGTGACATCCGATGCTGGATCGAAATACGCAATACTACGTATACTACGCCTGATATAGATCACATATTCCTGTAAGGATATTTCTGGAAAATTGGGTAGGCATGGTGCTTTGCTAGAAGCCAACCTTGTCTTGTAAATCAGTAAAAATGTAGTACTAGGTACGTACGTGTTTGGATAGTCTCACGATCGTATTTACTACCAACATATATGGGGATCTCATGGGTCACTTCCCGAAGATTCACCGATGACGTATGACTCGCACTTTATTAATCTGGGATTAATTAAATGAGAGAGAAAATTAATCTGGGATTAATTACGGAGATATTTTATCTGGGATAAAATATTATTTAAAGAGAGAAAACGATTAATTTGGAATTAATCGATAAATTAATATATTCGATATATTAAACGAAATTGGATTTCGACACGGAATTAAAATTAGATTTTAATTCGGGCAAACGAGTTAATTTAGAATTAATTCGTTAGCGACCTGAATAATGATTTTGCTAGGCATAATTATTTAATTACGTCGCAATGGAAAATTCGTTAATTTGGAATTAGCGAACCCGAGCCTGGGAGTGTTTGTGGGCGCACTCGCATTTTGAATCGAGTGGGGCCCACAAGTCACATCAAGCGTCAAATCACTTGTCACTTTGAGTGATGTGACAACTAGTCACTTGATTGAGTGATTGATATGAGTTGTTGGAAAGCTTTTGTTTGCTTGAAGGACATTTATCAATATTTTATTTGGTATTTGACTTTTCTATTTTTTATGTATTAGATACACTTAATTTCTAACAACCAAACACTTAACATTTTTCACTCTCTCCATCATCTCATCTCTCTCGGTCTTAGAGGCCATTTCTTTTCTTCTCTTCTTGGTTCTTCAAAAATCGTGAGCATGGAAGAAGCGTAGTGCAGATTTTGTTGCAAAATCATAGTGCTAGCACATTTTAGAGTCTTGCGAAGGTGATAGGGAACCGTACCCGTGAGCATGGAATCATCAACCAAAGCTTGGAGCTTGAGAGATCCTTCCATGGCCGAATTTGAGGAGGACAAAAACTGCCATTGCCGTGACTTCAATGGGCTTAAAAAGTTTTTGTTCTCGTCGCATCGCCTCAACCGTTCATTGTAAGTATTCCGCAACTTCCTTGTTGTATTCGTACATGATTTCTATTGCTTGATTTGATCTCGGGACCTTAGACAAACCCAACAGTTTGAAGGTGTTAAGCATGTATAATTAATTTATAAACTTATTAGTGTAATTAAGCTTAATAAATTAATTAGAAATTTAAAGTTGCCATTCTAGAGTTGATTAGCCATTCATAATTAACCTAGAATTGTTCTTGATTAATTGCATGATGGTGAGACTTGATTGGTTTGGTAATTTGATTTTTAAAGTGTTGAATTTTGTCAATTTAATGTAATTGTCCAATTTGAGTAATTTATGAAATATGGTTCTTAACCCATTCAAATTTTGGGGATTTTCATATATATGGTATACTTTGATGTATATTTGATGTATGTCAAATTTGGGATTGATTGGATTTTATCTTGATTGTTTTTGAACAAATTGGGCCAAATTGCCATTAATAAAAATTTGGGCTGTTTCGGTAATTATAAAAAAAAACTGGGAATTTTCGTAAATTCTGAAAATTTTCTGGTTTTGTTGCAAATTATGTATAAATTATTTTGGGATTGATGTGGAATCAATTAAATATGTATTTGACAATTTAAGGACCAAATGATTAGTTTGTAAAGTGTAGGGGTCTTATAGCAATTATGATAAATCTGATTTTTCAGATAAAAATTCAGTTTTTATTTATTGAGTAATTTGAATAAATTATTTTATTTTAATTTCGCTAGAAAAATATTTATCGAAAATTGTTTCGGAGTGAAAATACGCGAAAACGGAAAAAAAATAGTGTTACCGGGTAACGGCTGCCCAAACAGTGAACTGGGCACTGTTTGAGCAGCCCACGAACTGTTCAAATATTTTTGGGGCTGACCTGGGCAGTCCCCATGAGCATTGGTCGGTCAGTTCTGCCGGAAAGGCGTTTATGCTATTTTGCGGAAAAACATTTTCGCAAACGTTTCGCGATGTTTCTATATTATTTATGTCGTTATATGATATCGAATATAAATGTTTGGGTGAAATATGAATTAATTATTAATATTGGATATTAAATAATTTATTCGTAAGTTTAAAAATTTTAAACTACAATTTCGCCTGAATAGTTCTCCTTCTGCTGCGTCTCCTGATTTGACCCCAACAAAATTGGTATCAGAGCGAGTCTGATCCTGGATGCCCTATATGATTAGCCCTTTAAAATTAAATGTTTAATTTAATCATTATTTAATACATGCATGTGTTTATTTATTTGATTAAATAAAGTAACAACATCTTTTGTTGGAAAATCCATGTTTTATAAGGTTTTAAGAAAGTGACTAGTATTAGGAATACTTGTTTCTTCGTCCGCCTTGTCCATACGGATGTAAATGTTTTCATGATGCTATGGTTGTAACGTGCCAAAGTTGTGCAGTTATAGTTGAAGGTTGTTCATTTGCGCCGGTAGAACTTATATGATTAGAGACAAATTCAAGTGAAAGTGGAAATCCTGAACGTGCCAAAGTTTTCAGGACTACAATCGGTAGCTTGAGTTTGTCATTGACAAGTTTAACCTTGATACGTCTCCTTGTGAACGTGCTAAAGCTGTCATAACGAGAAACGATCAGGACCGAATCCATGAGTCATAATGAGTGTGATTGACAATGAGTTGTCTACCAAATAAATATATGTAGGCGAGAACGTGCCAAAGCTGTGAGTCGAAATATATTCATAGGGTCCACTTCCCATTATGGAATTCAATTTAATTATTGAATTCTCGTATCTGTTGGGGATTACGGTATTACGTAAAGTAGTGGGAGACACTGCTAGGTTAAAAATCCTTAACCTATGCGGTGTGAAATATTATGTAAATTGTCGCTCATGTTGTTCCTTATTCTATTAGTTTGATAGAATTAAACTTTTATCCACTGTATGCATATTATATATGTTTTCTGACTTCAATTATGGTTGCAGATTTCTAGAGTAGGTTCTACATTAGAATAGATAATGATATAATCTTTCTAAACAGAATAGTTTCTTTTGCAGTAAAGATTGACATGATTTGTTCATGTCTCGAGATTCTTCATTGGCATTATGAAAACCTCATTATGTATTTGTTTATCTAATAATGATGTTTCTTGGCTTCAGTGACATTCAGAGGTCACGTGTCAGACACTATTTATTTTTTGATTATTTGCAAATGTTGTAAATAATTTGAAAGTAAATAATAAGCTAAGAAAGTAGATGTGTATAGTTGTGTATAGAAAATAATGATTTTCACAATATGACAACTGTAGATATTGGATATCAGATCTCCCGTCTAGTTATTTAAAATATTATTGAATGATTGTTTCGATATTTGATATTAGAACTTGTGACTATTTGATAGTTACTTATTCTTTGTAAACAGTTGTTACATATTTTACAAACGACTAGTAGTGTCATTAACGAATAGATAAACATTAAGAAAAATATTCGGTTAAGGAAATAACTTAGAACATTATTTTATGAGATTTTATCACTTAAGTATTGGATGCTTATTCAATATGGTAAAAGATGGTCTGATATGAGATCACACCACATATCATTATCCATTTAACGAATATTGTATTCGGGAAGGTAATTAAATCTCATTTAACCAATGACTGTCATTGGACCAGAAAATTTATTAAATTGATACATGGATGTATGTAATTTAATGAATTGAAAATTGCTTAATGTAGTTTTCTTTACTTCGTAACTTAGTCAATGAACTGTCGTGACCTAGTAACATGTTTCTGATGAAACACGGATAGAATATTTTGACTAGTTCAAAGATATTCTACAGTTACATATATTATATGTATAAGTAGAAAATTTGAATCTTGAAATATTTGAGATTTAAATTTGAATCTTGAAATGTTTGAGATTTAAATCTTACTTACGCCTTGGAGGTACGAGTATAAGTTTATCATTTATTTTATTTAATAGAATATTATATTCTATTTGATAGAATATCTTTTCTACGATCTCGAGTAATAAAAAATTTTATTACTTAGTGTGTAACATTGGATGTTGACTATTGTAGAAAAGACTTGACTTAATGAAGTCAAATACGGTGATAAACTGTAAATGGAACTACATAATTAATAAGATGAAAATACCCTTTTATTACTTCCATATAAGTGTTACAGGATGTCAGAATCATTCTATGTGAATGTCAGAATCATTTTATTTGGACATTTTAGGGGCAGGTGCGTGAGTGAACAGGTGGCTAGACATGAAGGATTTGTTATGCGGCTGTTTCGGGGAGGATTTAAGGGGTGTATGGCGTGCGGTTTGGCAATCTGCAGGGGGGCTGTTTGCGTGAGATGCAAGGGCTATTTCAGTGGACAGATTTCGATGATGGGCAATGAGTGACCTGTGTGAATGCTTCTTTGGGTTTCTTGTGAGGATGAGCTAGGGGTTTAGATTTTGGTGAAGGGTTCTTTTTATAGGTAAAGGGATGGGGGCTTCCCTTGTTTGAGAAAGAGAAGGATTTGTGCATTAAAGGGAATATCTTTTAAATTAGTATGTGATAAGGAAATCTTTTAATTAGAGAAGTGATTTGATTTAATTTGATTTATTCTCTTTTAGTTAGGGATATGATTTAGTTTAATTAGGCAAGGGATACATGGGATTTCCTTAATTTAGGAATGAGATTTGACTTGATTATGCATGTGTTAAATGTGATTTTTGTTATTTAGGGTGGCTATGGGCGTGTGGCTTAGGGTGATTTGGGCGTGCGTTGCTTTGTCTTGGTGGGCTTGGGTATTTGGTTTGGTGTATGTATGGGCTTGTTGTGTGTCTTGCGGGGGTTTGGGCTAAGGATGTGTTTTAAAACGGATTAAATCCAATAATGTGTCAATTCTTGACTCTTCCCTTCCTACGTCTGTTTCCCGCAACTTCCACAATAAAAGAGGTAGTGTCTCCATGCGAGACTCATCATCGGGACTTATATGCAAAAATGCAGTGCCTACAGGCGTGAATGAGCTAGGGTGTGAAGGGTTGGTTTAGGCTTCTTTTTATAGGCAAAGGTTGGGGTTTACCTTATGTGAATAGGGAAAGAATATTGTGTAATTATGGGGGGATATTTTAATTAGTGTGCTATAAGGAAAAATCTATTAATTTAGGGATGTGATTTGGTTTGATTTGATTTGATCTCTTTTAATTAGGAATATGATTTAATTGGATTTGGAAGGTGATTGATGAGATTTGATTTTGAATCTTTTAATTTAGGAAGGTGATTTGTCTTGATTTTAGCATGTGTTTAATGTGTGATTTTGTTATTTTGGAAGCTTTGGGCGTGGCGTTTAGTCTATTTGGGTGTGGGTTTGGTTCTTTTTGGTTGGCTTGGTGTGTGGCTTGGTGGTGTGTGGGCTTGGTGTGTGGCTTGCGGGGGTTTGGGCTGAGGATGAATTTTAAAACAGAGGTCCAAAGCGAACCCATAGCTAAGCAAACGAATTTAGTCCAACAAGATATCAATTTCTGACTTTTCCCTTCCGACGTCCGTTTCCCGCGACTTCCACAACTTAAAGAGGTAGTGTCTCCATGTGAGAATCATCATCGGGACTTATATGCAAAAATGCAGTGCCTACACAGAGGAAGATCAGTTGATTGACATGCTCAAAGATTGGCTTGAGGAACGGGAAGCTCAATTTGATGCACAAATTCAGAGTTAATCGGCGTCTATACAGAGGATGACAAATCGAGTTAGACAATTAACAGAAAACCTGAATTACATATCTCACGGAGCAAATTCAAATAATACTGAAGAAGCCTTCGAATATCCTGAGATTCATCATGACATCATAATAGAGGACGAGGCTGGGCAGTATCAATAATTGGAGGTATCAGTTCAGGTGCCTGAACCAACAAAGTCTCAATTTGATTTTTATTATTCATCGGACTCTGATGAAGATCAAGAAGTAGAGTTGTTCGTTCCAACTACACCAATAAGGGAGGATGAAACGTTGCATCTTCAAAATGAGGATCTTGGAATATTTATTGCACAGATTTTTGATGAAGAGTCGAATGAGGAAATAGAAAAAAGCATCTCTGAAGAAAATCCTCAAAATGAAGATCTTGGAGCTTTCATTGCACAAATGTTTGAAGATCTACCTGAGCCAGTCATATCAAACATAGAGGATGAAGACCTAAATTCTGACATCTCTTTACATCCTCAGGTTGATACTTATGGAGCATGTATTTCACAAATGACACATCAAGATTTGAAAGAGGAATTTTTAAAATACATCTGCGAAGAAAAAGTGGAGCAAGAAACAGAGCAGATAGATGAGCAAATGTCGGGCATTTAGGAGAAACATCACTGTTTTAGGGAGTACAAATCAAAGACATCACCCTGAGGCTTGACAGAATGGAACTTCTATTCAAAGTGAATCATCATAGGAGACCTCCTGATTTTCTTTATTTCTTTTCAGGAACCACTGGAACGACAAAGTTTAAAAAGGTGGAACAAGCACTGAATAAGACAAAATTCTTTTTGCCACCTTACCGTTGGAAGAGGCCCTTCAAGAGCAATGCTCACGGGATCGTCT
>SKCR01018208.1:0-20365 GCA_019454045.1 Zanthoxylum bungeanum | reverse complement strand
GGCTGCACTATTTTCTTTGAAAGATCATAAGGCTCCTGGACCAGATGGTTTTTAACTCAAGTTTCTTCAAGAAAGCCTAGTGTGTGGTAGGTGATGATGTTATTCATGTTATTCGCTTATTTTTTATCTCAGGGAAGCTCTTGAAATAGGTGAATGCCACATCTATTGCTCTTATTCCGAAGATCCCTAATCCTTCTAAGGTCAAGGATTTTCGGTCCTATCTCTTGTTGCAACACTATCTATAAATATATCTTTAAGATTATTACAGATCGGATTAAGATTGTTCTTCCTTCCGTGGTAAGCTCCAACCAATCTGCTTTTGTGGCGGGTCGACGTATTAGTGACAATATCTTATTATGTCAGAGAGTTGGTCAAGAATTATCATAGGAGTGGTGGGGGTGCCGAGGTGTGCTCTTAAGATTGATTTGATGAAGGCTTTGATACAGTTCGATGGGATTTTATGTTGGAAATGCTGAGAACTATTGGGTTTCCTGAGAGGATGGTTGGTTGGATAGGAGAATGTATGACTTCTACTATGTTTTCTCTGTTTCTATTAATGGTTTATATGTCCCATATCTTTTTGTTTTGGCTATGGAAGTTCTCTCGGGGCTTACTTCACAATATGACTCAAAAGCAAGGTTTCAAGTATCATTGGCGGTGTTCTAAGAATCATCTTACCCATCTCATTTTGCTGACGATCTCATGATTTTTTGTCGAGCAGAGAAGGTTTCAGTTTCCATGGTAAGGGATTGTCTTCATCGTTTATGGGGTTGTCTGGTTTGGTTCCTAATCCAGCAAAGAGCCAATTTTTTTCTAGTGGTGTTTCCTCGCAGTATACAAGCACGAGTTGCTCAGCCTTTTGGGTTTTCAGGAAGGTGTGCTCTCTATGCGTTACCTGGAGTTCCGTTGATTTCTTCAAAACTTCAGGCTTCTGATTGTAATGTCCTTGTAGAGCGTATTATTGGCCGAGCTAAAAATTGGAGTTGTAAATATCTCTCTTTTGCGGGGCGTTTACAGCTAATTAAATCAGTTTGTTTTCTATCCAGGTGTATTGGTCTTCATTGTTTATATTGCCAAAGACTGTAATTAGGAAGGTGGAGTCTATCTTGAGGTCATTTCTTTGGAAGGGTAGTGAGCTTGTTTCGACAGGGGCGGATGTGGCTTGGGATAGAGTTTGTTTGCCTGTCAAAGAAGGGGGTTTGAGGATTAAGAAGCTAGAGGATTGGAATAAGGCGGCTATTACTAATCACTTATGGTTTCTTAATTCGGGTAAGGAATCCTCTTGGTCTACGTGGGTTCGTTCTTACTTGTTGAGGGGGCGTAGTTTTTGTGCGTCGTAGGATGAGGTTTCATATTGGGAATGGTGAGAAGGCTTTATTATGGTATGACAATTGGCACCCTCTGGACCAATTATGGATACCTTGGGAGAGAGAGTCATTTATGATTCAGGAATAGGTAAGATGGCTAGGGTGGCCGCTATTGTTGATGGTAACTGTTGGCGCTGGCCATCAGCGAGGTCAGCCAATCTTCTCCAATTGGCTTGTTCTATGCCTATGGATTTTGTTCCTTGTGATACGAATGAGGATGTGCTGGTGTGGGAGGATGATCATAAAGGTATTTTTTCGGTCAGGAGTGCTTGGGATGCGTTGAGGGTAAGAAGTAATCGGGTGAGTTGGTACCGAATTGTTTGGTTTCCAAAGGCCATTCCAAGACATGCTTTCATGCTTTGGCTCACGATTCAATGAGGCCTTTATACTCAGGATCGGTTAATGGCTTTTGGCATTTCAGGTTGTTCTATGTGTGTGCTTTGTGGTCATTCGGGGGAGGATATAGATCATCTCATCTCTTCTTCAAGTGTTCATTTGCTTCTCAAATATGGTCGTCTATTTGGCTAAATGTGGTATAGATTGGTGCTCTCGTGTGACTGGATGCAGACTATTATGTGGATGGAGTAGTATAGTAGTGGATCTTTGTGTCATTTATTTGTTCGATTATCCTTTGCCGCTGCAGTTTACTTCATAGTGGAATGAGAGGAATGTCTCGACTACATGACGAGTCTCCTAGTCCATATAGAGTTCTCTTGACCAATATTATGTTTACTGTACGGACTCGTGCTAGTTTGTTAAGAAAGGTGAAGCTTTCATATGATAATAGATGGCTTTAACAAACTTGGCAAATATCCGACGATATTTTTTGATTTGATTTTGCTTGTCTTTAGCCTAATTGGCTTTTGTTCTATAGCTAGGAAGGCATGTCTTCCTTAGTTCTCTGGGGTATGCCCCTGTTCTTTTGTTATTTCTTTGGTTAATATACTTACTTTATCCAAAAAAAAGATCAAAAAGAAAAAGTCAACAAAAGTGGCATCATTTCTAAAGAATGTCTAATAGGTCCTTTAACTAACTAACTTAATTCTTTAACTAACTAAACTTAGTTCTAATCCAACTTAACCTAAATGGCTAAGCTAACTAAGTTACAAATAATAACTAAAGTCATAATTAGTCAACATTACAAAGATAAAAATCAAAAAGTCAACAAAAGAGGCAACTTTCTCCAAAATGACAAATTCGTCCCTTTTGCACAAAATCCTCCAAATTTCGTGAGTTTCCATTTACAAGGCCCCAAATGATGTGTCTCAAGTCCTTTAAGTCTTGTCTTGGTCGAATTTATGGTGTTGGACTTGATTCGGCTTAATTCGTCAAAATGCTCAAATTGTGTCGTTGATGTAGTTGGGAATGTACTCTGAGCTGAGTGATTCTTATGCTACGAGAATCATGTCATTCTCTCAATCCTCGAAAGGATTCGTCCTCGAATCCAAACCTGGATCAAAGATAAAAATTAGAAATACCTATGGTCGATTCAAAATTTCACTTGGCTCCATGATTACTAGGTGGCCCAGACTGGCTCGTGTCATTCTCCCACTCTTCAAAAGGATTCGCCCTCGAATCCCATTTAGCGAACTGGGACTATCATTGTCGAATTTGAAGTCAAAATCATGCACAATGCCATCTTCAAAGAGAAAATTTGGTAAAAACTTCACTACCATATCCACTTTCATTTCACTCGCACTCAATTCTCCATCATCACTAATAGCCACTATCTCAACCATACTTTCAAAGACCTCACACACA
Organism: Zanthoxylum bungeanum; assembly: GCA_019454045.1. Classification (NCBI taxonomy): domain Eukaryota; kingdom Viridiplantae; phylum Streptophyta; class Magnoliopsida; order Sapindales; family Rutaceae; genus Zanthoxylum; species Zanthoxylum bungeanum. Next base: position 17,237 of record SKCR01018208.1, on the reverse strand, counting down.
TACAGCCTCGCTCTTTTTTTCACCTCAAAGCACACTGCCTCACAAGTGTTTACTCTCTTAATGCTCACGGTCTCACAAGCATCTCCGCTCACCATGTCACTCACAACACACACTCATAACCATTGGCCTCACAAATGTTTTTACTTTCCATACACTCAACATAACAAGTGTTTACACTCATATCACTCACGAACTCTATAGCTTTTGGTTGTTGCGTACTCTGTTCATTCACCGATTCAATTACCTTCCAAGCATTTTTTCCATTTCTCATAAGATCTTCTATAATCACCAAAGGTAGCTTGACAATCACGTTTGAAAGTATCTAAATCATTACTTTCAAATCTTACATTCTTCATTTTTTTTTCTTTTTTGACGCAGATTACAAACTACGATATTATAAAAAAAAAAACCTAACAAACTTGTAATAACTAAAGATTAACTGACGACACTCAACTAACAACAATGACTCAATTCAAAGAAACCTAAAAGTAGAATGCTGAATAGACGAAATTACAAACTATGACAAAAGCAAACAAGCATGCAAACAATCCCGACGTATGCAATTTGGGATGAAAATTTGGTGCCCCAATAGAAATTTTGTTGAATAACCTTTCACGGACACCCAATTGATGATATGGAACCAACCAATCTCAACCAAATTTTGGAACTTTTTTTACTCTTTTTTTTCTAGGTTACTTGAGCTTTTAAAAAAAATTCTAAGTGTTGACCGGTTTGGGGTCCGGTATGGTTGCTTCCCGGTTCCAGTAGCTATGTTTTACTCACATGTTCGCCGATATGGAGACCGGTATGGGTTTATGGAAACCGGTATGTGACCGGTATGGGTTTATGGAGACCGGTTTGTGACCGGTATGTTACGGGTATGTGTGATTATCGGTTCCAGTAGCTATGTAATCTCCAGGTAGACCGGTATTGACACCAGTATGGGATCGGTATGCCGATCACCAACAGATCAGAAATATAAAAACACTTAAAAAACACAAAAATTAAGAATCAAGATGAACAAGTATCTTGATGACCAACAAACACAATAAAGACTAAAATGAAAAACACAAAGTAAAGATAGAAATCAGACCTTGGAACCCTAAGCTCTGATACCAAATGATGCGGAACTCACTTGGATGTTTAAGGCCAAGCAAACCCCTCGCAACGGATAGAACCCCAAGCATCGCGAATTCGATTTTGTAGGAACAAAATCCTTCCAAGGCCACAAAGAACTTGTCTTTGAGAACCCTTAAGATGATTCTTTGCAGTGTTCTGCTAGCACAGAGACGCCACCAAGGTTGCCACGCCTTAGATATGTCAAAGCTGAAACAAAGGGGAATCCCTCCCTTAAGCTTGAAATTCGGCAATAGCCATTTTTCTTTGACGAAATTCGAAATTTGCAAGTTTTTATTGAAGAAGACAAAGTTTACAATATATATGATAAGGCGAATTTATTAAAATGCCATTCAAAAGGTAAAAAGACCAAAGGTCCTAAAACAACCCAATGGCTACATAAAGCTAAAGCCTAATAAGTCATTTCATTTTACAAAAAATTAACAAATATCCCCTCCAAGATCTTTATGCAAGTGGCAAAAAGATTAAAAGAAATCAACAAAAGTGTCATCTTTTTTGGATAAGGTAAGTATTATAACCAAAAGAAAACTATACAAGAGCAAAGGGGCATCCCCCAGGATCTAGAGAGGACAAGCCCTCCTAGAAGAAAGCCAATCGGCTACAATAGATCAACTAAAGATGTCATCGGGCAAGTGCCACGAGAGGTGAAGCCATTTATTGTCATAAGATGGAGTCACCTTACGTAAAGAACTAACACGATTCCGAACATCAAAAACAATATCATATAGAAGAACAGAAACTGGCCTAAGAGGCATATCATGAGTGCGAGCATTCCTCTCCCTCCATATATGGTAAACTGACGCTGCAAAGGACAGACGAACCAAGATGATATAAAGAGGCACCAGAGAACTGACAAAGCCACTCAACAGTTTGGCGCCAATCTCGACAGCTCCAGTCTAAACCACACATGGCTAACACAGACGACCAAACCCTCAATGAAAAGAGGCACTGAAATAAAAGATGATCGATGTCCTCACTCGAACTACCACAAAGGATACACCGCGAGCAAGAGGATATACCAAATTTCATTAGACTGTCCTGAGTACACAGGCCTCCCTGAATGGACATCCAAAGAAGAAAAGAATGGCGGGGAATAGATTTCCGGAACCAGACAACTCTGGACCAAGGCATCTCGGGTCTCCTCGACCTCAAAGCATTCCAGGCACAATCCACAGAAAATTTCCCATGTCTATCATCTTCCCAAACCAGCATATCTTCCCTCAAACTAGAAGGAGACGGAAGGTGAGTCTGAGCCAGATCAACAAGAGCAGCAGATCTAGAAGGGGGCCAATGCCAAGCAGAATCAGAGATAATGGAAGCAACTGTCGCCATCCTATCCAAGCCAGAATCATAAATCACTCTCTCGCCAATGAGTACTCAATCGGGCCTACAGGATGCCAATTATCAAACCACAATAAAGTCGACTCACCATTCCCAATACTCACTCTCATCCGCCGACGGGACCAAGAACGAAGCTCCAAAATCTTACGCCAACTCCAAGAGCAATCAGAAGGACGAGGGATCTCCCAAAAACTTCTCCCCCTCAGTAAATAAGAGTAAACCCAAGTAGACCAAGAAGAAACCTGACCAGAACAGAGAAACCAAATATGCTTGACAATAGCTGCTCTATTCCAAGCTTCCAGACTCTTTATACCCAGACCCCCCTCCTTAAGAGGTAAACAAATTTTGCTCCAAGCTACTCTAGCCCCAGTAGTGATAAGCGCACTACCCTTCCAAAGGAAAGAACGAAGGATAGTCTCCACCTTCCTAATCACTGACTTAGGAAGAATAAATAAAGAAGACCAATAAACTTGAATGGAGAACAAAACAGACTTTATAAGCTGGAGCCGACCTGCATAAGAGAGAAACTTACAACTCCAACTTTTAGCACGCATAACAATACGATCCACAAGAGAAGCACAGTCAGAGGCCCTAAGTTTAGTAGAGATCAAAGGAACCCCAAATACCTCACAGGAAGAGTCCCCACCTGGAATCTCAACACATCTCGCAGTTGGTCTTGCATAGAAAGAGAGATGCCAGAAGAGAAGAGATGACTCTTAGCTGGATTCGGAATTAAACCTGATAAACCACTGAACTGCCCAATACAATCCTTGATCAAAGAAACAGAGGATGCATCTGCTTTACAAAAAATCATAAGGTCATCTGCAAAACAGAGATGAGTAAGACGGTCCTTTGAACACCGCCAGTGGAACTGGAAACCCGGATCAGTAGCCATATTACGAAGAAGGCCTGATAAAACTTCCATAGCCAAACAAAGAGATAAGGAGACATAGGATCACCTTGTCGCAACCCACGACCCCCAGAGAAAAATCCATTCAGCTCACCATTAATAGAAACAGAGAATCTCGTAGTAGTCATACACTCCTGAATCCAACCCACCATCCTCTCAGGAATACCAACAGTCCTCAGAACCTCAACCAAAAATCCCAACGAACAGTGTCATAAGCTTTCATCAAGTCTATCTTAAGAGCACACCTCGGGGAACCGCCATTCCGGTGATAATTCCGAACCAATTCCTGACATAAGAGAATATTGTCGCTAATACGCCTTCCCTCGACAAAAGCAGATTGATTCTGACTGATCACTGAAGGGAGAATGACCTTAATTCTGTTCGCAATCAGCTTAGCAATGCACTTGTAAATGGTGTTACAGCAAGAAATGGGCCTATAATCCTTAACCTGGGAAGGGTTAGGAATCTTAGGAATCAGAGCAATGGATGTAGCATTTACCTGCCTCAAAAGACGACCAGAAGAAAAGAATGAATGAATAGCACATAAGACATCATCCCCCACAATATTCCAACACTTCTTAAAGAAACCCGAATTAAACCCATCCGGACCTGGAGCTTTATTGTCTTTCAGCCCGAACAAAACAGCCTTAATCTCCTCATCCTCAACCTCACGAGAAAGAGCCATACTCTGCTCCTCAGTCACATGTCTAGTAATGGCAGAATGGAGGGTCACCCTATCAAAATCCTGCTGACGATGCTGAGGACCAAAAAGGGACTCAAAAAAGGAAACAATCTCATCTCTAACTAACCAAACATCTTCCTCCACTCGGGTACCATCCTCTTTAGTAATAGAAGTAACCTTACTACGGCCATGAAAACTCTTCATAGCGGTAAAGAAGAACTTAGAATTCTGATCCCCAAGGTTAAGCCATTGAACACGAGATTTCTGTCTATTAAGCCTTCTTCAGCCCGACTCAAATCACCATAACTCACTGAAAGACAAGCTTCCTCAGCTACAGAGCAGGGTCACTGGGGAAGTCCTGTAAAGCACATTGAACTCTATCCAACTCCTTCCTGATCTCCAAAACACGACAAGAAATTTTAGAGAAATGCTCAACATTAAATTTCTTCAAAGCTGCTTTAACATTCTTTAGCTTACAACATAACCGGAACATTGGAGTACCATGAACATCAATATCCCAAGCCCTAGCCACAACAGAAAGAAAATCAGGATGATCCACCCAAAACTGAAAGAATTAAAGGGAATTTTCCTTTTAGGGAGCTCTGCAAGCTTAACAACCATAGGAGAGTGATCAGAAATCCGGGAAGGAAGAAAGCGGGCAGAAGAACCCGGGAAAATACACTCCCAAGAAGGATTTACCAGAACACGGTCCAACTTGCGCCAAATAGGAGACTGAATCTGCTTATTAAACCAAGTAAACTTACACCCAGAATACTGCAGATCATCCAAGCCAGCTTGACCCAAACAGCAACCCAAGTCATCTTTCCAAGCTGGCCAAGCCACAGATCCACCACTATGCTCAAACGGAGAACGGATAGCATTGAAATCACCTAAAACAAGCCAGGGGAATCATCAACCATACTACCACAATTAAGCAGGTCAGCCCAAAGATCTCGCCGCTTCTCGTATCACACTCACCATAAACCACTGAAAACTACACAATTCCAAACCCCAGAAATAGGAGTCACACGGCAGTGAATAGCTTGAGCTGAAGACTGAATAATGCTAAAGAATGCCTAATAGGTAATTTAACTAACTAACTTAGTTCTAATCCAACTTAACCCAAATGGCTAAGCTAACTAAGTTATAAATAATAACTAAAGTCATAATTAGTCAACATTACAAAGATAAAAATCAAAAAGTCAACAAAAGAGGCAACTTTTCCCAAAATGATAAAATCGTCCCTTTTGCACAAAATCCTCCAAATTTCGTGGGCTTCCATTTACAAGGCCCAATGATGTGTCTCAAGTCCTTTAAGTCTTGTCTTGGTCGAATTTATGGTGTTGGACTTGATTCAGCTTGATTCGTCAAAATGCTCAAATTGTGTCGTTGATGCAGTTGGGAATGTACTCTGAGCTGAGTGATTCTTATGCTATGAGAATCATGTCAAGACGATGCGGACCCGTCACGGGACTCAGAGCATCAAGGGAACTCCTCAGGCCCAACGCTGAGTCAGGACGGCCAGACCTATAATCCAGAACTAGATAAGAAGAAGAGTGCAAAGGGGCTGGGAGGGAACACAAGGAATCGACCTCACGATAGTACGGCCCACAGAAGGGCGGCGCGACCTTAACACCGAAGGACTGGAAGCAGTCATCAACGAAGAAGGAAAATGATGAGGAGAAGAAAATGAAATGAGAAAAGAGTGGGTAAGGGAGAACTGCAAATCTAAAAGCAAATCGTAAGGAAGCAAATCACAAAAAAAAAAGATCAGGTGTGAGTAAAAACCAGATATGACTCACGAAGAGAAAAAAATCGATAGAGACGAGAGCATTTTAGGTTTTTTTTTCCATTGAAAAATTCCTGAACACGAGATTTTTGTCTAGCTAAACCCTCATCGGCCCGAATAAGGTCACCATACAGTAAAGAAAGACCCATTTCTTCTACCACACAGCGAGTCACTAGGATTATCCTGTAAGGCAACACTGCACCCTATCTAACTCCTTCCTAACTCTAAGGCCCTACCCGAAATATTAGAAAAGTGCTCAACATTAAACTTCTTTGGAGCCACTTTCAACTTTTCACACTTACAACTTAAAAACAGAACATTGGGGTACCACAAACATCAATATCCCAAGCCCTAACCACAACAAAAGGAAATCCGGATGACCATCCAAAAAATCAAAAAATTTGAAAGGAGTATTCCCCTTAGGGAGCTTAGCAAGCTTAACAACCATATGAGAGTGGTCCGAAATCCGAGGGCGAAGAAACCTAACAACCGAACCTGGAAAGAGACACTCCCAATAGGAATTAGCAACAACATGATCAAGCTTCTGCCAAATAGAAGAATGAACATGCTTATTAAACAACGTAAAACGACAGCCAGAAAACTAAAGATCATCCAAACCAGCTTGGCCCAAGCAACATCCTAGGTCATCCTTCCAAGAAGGCCATGACAAAGAACCACCACTATGCTCGAGAATAGAACGAATAGCATTGAAATCACATATAACTAACCACGGAGAAGCATCAAACTCACTACCACTAGTAATCAAATCAGCCCAAAGCTCCCGACGCCTCTCATAATCACACTCACCATAGATCACTGAACCCACAGCTCCCAAGAGAAGAAACATGTGAGACACGACAGTGTATAACTTGAGGAGAAGAACGAATAATACTCACATCAACATCACTAGGATTCCAACAAACCCAAATTCGACCAAACGGAAGAACATTATGATGGCAAAAAAACTTCAACGAAGGATTTATCGCTTGGGAAATGCTCACAAAATTAAAATACTTCACCTTAGTTTCAACTAAACCACACAAAGAAAGTTTTTCAGTACGAAAGAACTTCCTAACCTCAGCTTATTTCAAAAGGTCATTGAGACCCCGAATATTCCAACAACAGAAAATCATTAAAAATAGATAGAAAATGAGACACCCACATAAGCAAATCATTGTCGTCTACCCCATCTCGGGGAATTTCGTTTCTGACCCCGCTTACCTCCCAAGCCCTTCTTAGGTTTGCTACCATGATCCATAATCTTTTTCTTCAAAGAGTCTTTGGTCTTAACAGCTAGCATATTGGCATTAGAAAGAGGCGATTCACAAATCGGTTACAAGCGAAAACACAACATAACCATCCTCAAACAGATCCCTAATAGGCAGTGTGGCAATAAGAGTGCATTCACCCTCCTCACTCTTATTCACAGCCTCCACAACAACTTTCTTAGAAGTACAAACTGACACAGAGGTAACTATCAGAACTGAACCCAAACTCTTAGAAGAGCACTCCCCCATAACAAAAACCCTATCTGCGGCATCACTCGAAGTCACAGCCCCACTCGACTTGATAAGAGTAGCCAGAATCATAGCCTTACCCCTCTTCTTCTTAGAAACTGAAATCCATGCAACCCTCTTTATCCTTAACAACCACATCTGAAACAGCTACATCCGTAGAGGGAGTGGTGGTCTTAGGAACCCAGGTTTGTGATGGCTTACTCTCCTCCCTACTGGGAGCCTTCATAGGGCAAGAATTCAGCGAATGACCAAAAACCTCACAAGTAGTACATTTCATAGGAACCCATTCAAATTCGGCCCTAACTTTTAACCACATACCATTAGAACACTGAAAGTCAAAATCCTCAACCAGGGCCTCCTGAGCATCAATTTCAACACAAACTCAAGAAACTAAGTCATTTCCCGGAAAAGGTAATATGGTCAGCATAGAGAGGGCTACCAACTGCACTAGCCACAAAACTAAGTCCCTCAGCAGTCCATAACTTAAAGGGCATATTGTAGTCGAACCCATACCGAAACTTTAATGATGTCCTCCTTGGTCAATGGTAAACCCAGTTGCCAAAGCTTAAAAACTAACGACCTATTAGCCATATGCCATAGAACTTTATCCAAAACCGCACACGCTTCTTTAAACACTGGCAAATCTAAACAAAAAGAAACCATTTTCTGAGGTCATAACCTCCCGCAAGCCAAATCTCCCCATATCTTGTGAGCAATAGAGTCAACAATTTGAAACGGTAGTCTCTTTCCCAAAAAATACCCAACTAATGTACTGCGCCAAAAAACACTTCATTCTCAGCAACCTCTAAAGGAGGACACAGCTTACCCATCCATCAACTAAGTTCGGTTGAACATAATGTAAGGCAGTTGAGATAGACCCCGGATCAAGAGAATCTGCCTCGTTGGAACCATTTAAAACTTTTTGCATAACTCAGGGTACCTTCTGCACCCAACCAGGAGTTTTTGGATTGAATAGGGGCTGTTTGACAGCATCTTCATCACCAATGCTCCCCAACCTCGAAAGTATCATCGCTTGAGCACTCAAATACTACTCAGCCACAAGACTAGCAACAGTAGAAGTGTTAGACACCTTCACATCTCGTCATGTTAACGAAAGACGGCATCACAGTCTCCAAATTCCCACACGCAAGATCATCATCCATACCTATGGCACCACCAGCACACAACTCATACTCATTCCAATATTACGATTGTTCACAACCTCGGCATCACAAGGAGCAGACAAAGCAGCCCCCGCTTCTTGCACACCAACTCCTCACCAACAAAGCATCCAACCCCCCAGTACCACTCACAACATCAGACCTCAACCTACCTTCAAACAGCTACTGGACAAAACGGAATCAACAAGCAAGAAACCAGAATAGCCATCAACACATGATCCTCTTATGTCTGTTATTAAGAAGGTAGAGATGACTCTCATCTTTCCTTTGGAAGGGTAGTGAGCTTACTTCATCAGGGGCGAGAGTGGCTTGGAGTACTGTTTGTTTACCTTTGAAAGATGGGGGTTTCGGGATTAAGAGTTTGGCTACTTGAAATAGAGCAGCTATTGTTTAGCATTTATGGTTTCTTTGCTCTAGTCAGATCTCCTTTTGGTCGAATTGGGTTCAGTCTTACTTGCTTCAGGGACGAAGCTTTTGAGAGGTGCCGTGTCCTGGAGATTGCACTTGGAGTTGGCGGAAGATTTTGGAGCTTCGTTCTTGGGCTTGTTGGAGAATGAGGTTTAGGATTGGGAATGGTGAGAAGACGTTGCTGTGGTTTGATAACTAGCATCTGTTGGGTCCGATTGTGGATACGTTGGGTGAGAGAGTTATTTATTACTCTGGATTGGATATGATGGCTACAATTGCTTCTATTATCTCTGACTCTTCTTGGCGTTGGCCCCCTACTAGGTCAGCAGCCCTTATTGAGTTGGCTCGGCCCCTTCTCGAATCCTTCTTGTCTAAGGGAGGATGAGTTGGTTTGGGAGGACGACAGTAGAGGGAAATTTTGTGTGTCTAGCGCCTGAAATGCGATGAGGATGAGGGGCACTTTGATACGCTGGCACCGGGTTGTTTGGTTCAGTAAAGCTATTCCGCACCATTCTTTTCTGCTTTGGATGACTATTCAGGGTGGACTTTGTACCCAGGATCGTCTTATGAGTTTCGGTATCTCTGCTTGCTCGCATTACGTCCTTTGTGGTTGTTCGGGTGAGGATATTGATCACCTTTTCTTCCAATGCTCTTTCTCTTCGCGGGTTTGGACTACTGTGCTGGCCTTGTGTGGGGTAGATTGGAGTTCTCATGATTGGCTGCAGACTGTTGAATAGATGTATCAGTTCATCGATGCTCGTTGTGTCATCTTCTTATTCGGCTTTCGTTTGCTGCTTCAGTTTACTACATTTGGAGGGAGAGAATTCCCGCATGCATGATTGATCCCCTGCCCTTCACATCTGTCATGCTCTTTTCTTTAATTATCTGTTTCCCCCTACCTGCCCTGTCAGTGCTCTTCTTATGCTATTGGTTTAATATCCGGACCTCGTACCCGTTACTGCGTAGGGTTAAAACCATCTTTATGATAATAAATGTGCTTCACCCTTTCTTGGCGCCTGCCTGATGACATTTTCTGATGGTTTTGTCTTGTAACAGCTTTTCGGTTTTGCTAGGAGGGCCTGTCCTCTCTAGTTGTCTAGGGTTTTGCCCCTTTTGCTTTTGCTTTGTTGCTTGGAGGGTCTGTCATCCCTTGCTGTCTGGGGTATGCCTCTGTACCTTTGTTTCCTTTTGTTAATACATATTTACCTTATCCAAAAAAAATCAACACATGATCCACCCAAATCACCAAGAATATACATGTCACATATATTACCGGGACTGGGTACAATGGAACAGAATGACCAATCTAATACATTCCTCGAATCCACCACAACACCAGACTCGGCAGAGGAAGAGATCCCCAATGAAGCCACACCAGACAAAGAGCAAGACTGACCTTGAACATGGGCAAAGAGACCAGACCAAGAGAACCGGAAACAATCACCGGCACACATGGGGCAGCAGTTGTGACAACGGCAGAAGGATGCGAGTGCACACCCGTAATGGACTTTAGAACCAACGAACAGCCCGAAGAGACAAGAGTGCTAACAAGACTCGGCGAAGACTTGGAGAGACCAGGGCGGGGTCCCACAGGCGGAGGGCTATGGCGTCAAATGGGCAACAGAGGGTCCTCGAGAAACGCCCTGACAGTAGTAAAATCCCATGTCGGGAAGTCACGGCCCCACCACAGGCAAACCATAAGCAGACATCGAGGAGAGATAAGAATAAAATGAGAGATAAATGTCAAATAGATCTAAAAGAGGGAAGAAAGAAACAGATTCTGAGATAAAAGAAAGAAAGCTAGATAAGATCCCAGGCTCAAGCTAACAAAGGCGAGAAACGCCGAGAGAGACGAGAGAGTCGAGAGTATTTTAGGGTTTTCACCTGCCATGAGTTAACCCTATCATTAAGTGTTTTTTTTAAATGCATGTTGTTAGGTGTTGATTAACATTATTAGCAATTTAATTGTGCCAATAAAAAAAAAAAACCCAAGTCAGATTCGGGCTAAGGCAGCATATCAATATTAGACTCTGAACATCAGGACTTGATGACTTGACTTGAGTGACTTAGTGATCACTTGAGCAAAAAAAAATAAAAAATAAAAAAATTGGTTGAATCTGGTTGGCTCCATATTATCATTTGGGTGTTCGTGGATGGTAATCCATCAAAATTTCTATTGAGGCACCAAAATTTCGTCCGAAATTGCATACGAGTCATCAATCTACATGCTTATTTTCTTCTCTCATCGCAATAATTTGTTATTTCCTTACTCAAATACTCTAGCTTAAGTCTTTTTGATTGAGTTTCGATATTATTATTCTTATTCATATTTTCCACCTGCCCTATATACATTATTGGTCCTTTGTGTTTCATTATGGCTTGAGGACTACACTTGGTTTGTGTATTCTTGGATTGATTTTGATTCGCATTTGAAGTAAGGAATAACTCATGAGTGGTAAAAGGCAGTGAATCGGGTAAAAGCCAATAGAGTGCAAACACGAGTGGAGTGATATCATTCGAGTGTAACCACGCGAGATTGTGAGGATTACATATTTGTTTTACTTTCTTGTTATTTCTAATTTGTTTGTTCAGTGTTGATATGGTAGGTTGATGAAAAGCTTGAGGCTTTAGACAGAAAGTTTACAGATATGATGGAGAACATAAACACTACTTTGGAGAGTTTGTCCAAGAGTATAGAGAGTATTCAGACTGGCAGTGGTCCCAGAGCACCACCACCCCAACATATACCACCACCTCAGAATGTACCACCACCTCGACATGTACCACCACAGTTTGTATCGCCAGATGAGAAGAAGCTGAAAATGAGTTTGACGCTTCTGATGATCTTGATAATGTGGAGGAGAGATTTCAGCTAGGGCATGATATGAGACCTAATATGAGGTTTGATATAAGGAATGATATGAGGGATATGCGGTTTGATGGTAGAGGTGCTTTTGATGACAGGCGAGTGGATTATGATCGGAGGGGTTATAGTAGACGAGGAGATGTAGATGGTGATCTGGGTATCATCAAGATCAAGATACCAATCTTTCAAGGCAAGAATGATCCTGAGGTTTACTTAGAATGGGAAAAGAAAATAGAATTAATTTTCAACTGTCATCTCTACTTAGACAAGAAGAATATCAATATGATAGTAATTGAGTTTTCTAATTATGCTATGATTTGATGGGTTCAGATTGTTTCTACTCGAAGGAGAAACTATGAGAGGCCGATTCAGACATGGGAAGAACTTAGGGGTCTCATGAGAAAGAAGTTTATATCGAGTCATTACTACATAGGTTGTATCAGAAACTATAGCATTTATATAAGGGGACCAAGAGTGTTGAAGACTATTATTTTTTTTTGGATAAAGTAAGTATATAACGAAGAAAAAACACAAAATCTTAGGGGTGTTCATAGGGTCGGGTCAACCCGCGACCCGACCCGCGCGGGTTCATAAAAAAATTGCAAAATTTTGACCCGACCCGAAATTTTCGGGTTGCAGAACGGGTTTGACCCCTTGACCCGACCCGACCCTATACAAATTTATTATTTTTCTAAAATTTTTATTATTTTTCTAAAATATTTATTATTATTTTTAAAGTTTTTACTATTATTTCATTTGTTTATTATTTTTTTTTGTATTAAAACTTTATATATATGATATTTTTGGAACATAAAATAACTAATATTTATATTTCAAAATAATTAATTCATTAAAAAAAATATATTTTTTTTAAATGACCCGACGACCCGACCTGACCCGAACCGGATCGGGTTCCACTTCTCCGTAACCCGACTCGCGACCCGATTTTCCCTTGACCCGACCCGATCGGGTCTAACAAAATTTCAAAAAACCCGACCCGACCCCGTGAAACCCCTACAAAATCTTATGGTTTTTTTAGTTCTGATACAAATCAAACAAGGGGTGAACACAATTTCCGGTCAAACCGCGAACCACAACGAACCGAACCGAACCGAACCGCGCGGTTTGAAAAATATTAAAAATGATTTTGAACCGCACCGAATCGAACCGCAAATTTCGGGTCGGTGTGCGGTTTTGACCCATGTCAAAACCGCGATCCCCCAAACCGTAAATTTTGACTCGAACCGCAACCGAACCGCCTAAACCAAACCGCCGACCCGCGTTCAAATTAAATATTATTTTATATTTTTCTTCTTCTTTAACTATGAAAATTAAGATATTTAATGATCATATAACAATATGTAATGAATAAATGAAAATTATGTATTTTTTTCTTCAATTATAATCTGAAAACACACAAAATTTTCTTAAAAAATTTATAATCCAAACCGCCAACCCGAACCGCCCAAACCGCTAAACCGCCAACCCGAACTGCCGCGGTTTTCCTTATCAAATTTGCGATTTCGTTTTCTAATTTCTCAAACCACCAACCCACGCGGTTTGAAGTAAAAAATGAAAAAAAAACCGCCCCGAACCGCACCGCGAACACACTTAAATGTCATTTACTTTATTTACGTTTTTACTAGTCCTAAATATGTGTTAAACTAAACCCAATATCTGGGGTTGTGATAAATTCCAATATCACCGGTTTATAAGGGGTTATTTTACGATTTGGGTAATATAAATGTTTATTTATTGAGCCTTAAGCTTAATGCTTCTTGTTAACTGGCCATTAATAAGATTGATTTGGTAAACTTAAAATGAACTTGGAAAAGAGATTTTAGGTTTCAGCCTTAGACTCAATAGCTCACAATCTCCCTCAATGATAGATAACCCTTAATAGATTTCCTTACATGATAGGAATATACCTGTCGGGCGGGGGTAGCCATAATTGGAACTTAATCTTAATGAATTCAGGTAACTTGGTTGACATAGGAATATGATTAATTGGGTTATACTAGGCATTTGCATCTGACCATCGGAAAAGGTTTTGCATAAATTAGTGTTCCAGGTTAATAAACCAATATATTGCACAAACGTGAAATAACCACTTCATCTTTAAAAGATATTGGAATGATTCACAACCCTAGATAGTTTAATAATATTGAATTTTCCTTTCATTTACTTTCACACTGTTTTATTTACTTGTTTTAGTTTAAAATCACCATCCAATCAAACAACCAATCTATTAGATACTCGTAAATATTTGGCTTCATAAATTAATAACTTAGGTATTAAGTCCTTGTGGGATCGATACATTTTATACTATTTGAACGATACGTGCGCTTGCGTTATACGTGTGTAATCACGCCGATCAGTTGCCTCTCTACCTTGATAACCATGTGAAGCATATCCTCCAAATCAAGATAATGATGCAACTCCACCATGTTGGCAATCTCTCTATTCAAGCCCCCTAGAAACCGTGCCATAGTAGCTTCTACATCCTCCACTAAATTTGCCCTGATCATGGCAACCTTCATCTCAGTATAGTAATCCTCTACACTCTTGGCCCCTTAATACATATGATGTAGTTTCTGATACAACTCTCGGTAGTAATGGCTATGTATGAATCATTTCCTCATGGGACCTCAAAGTTCTTCCCATGTCTGAACTGGCCTCTCATAATTCCTCCTTTTGTTAGTGACAATCTGATCCTACCAAATCATTGTATAGTCAGTGAATTCCATGGCTACCAGATTGATCTTATTCTCATCAGAGTAATGATGACAGTTGAAAATCAACTCGATTTTCTTCTCCCACTCCAAATACGCTTCAGGATCATTCTTGCCTCGGAAGTTTGGCATCCTGATATTGATGCTACTCAAATCACCATTAATATCACCATGCCTACCATAACCCCTCATGTCATAATCCTCACGTGTGTCATCAAATCCTCTCTGCCTATCAAACCTCTTATCTCTTCTATCATGCTTCCGCTCTTACCTATGATTCATGGGCCTATACCTCTCTTCCTCCTCAATAGAGTCTTCCAAATCATCAAACCCATCGGGATCATTCTCGGCCTCCTCTTCCACTACTGGTACTCGAGGTGGTGGAACTTGCCGCGGTGGCAAAACTTATGGTGGTACTTGTGGAATACTGCCTATCTGTATACTAGCAACACTCTTTGACAACCTCTCCAAAGCAGTATTCATGTTCTCCATCATATCTGTAAACTTCCTATATAAAGCCTCAAGTTTCTCAGCCACCATCAAACTAGTACCTGCCATCTCAAATCTTCAACAAACAGATTAGAACAATTTTTTTTTGGGGATAAAGTAAGTGTATTAACCAAAAGAAAACTATACAAGAGCAAAAGGGCATACCCCAGACTACTAGAGAGGACAGGCCCTCCTAGAACAAAAGCCGAAGGCTACAAGCAAAATAAGATCAACAGAAGATGTCATCGGGCAAGTGCCAGGATATGTGAAGCCATTTATTGTCATAAGATGGATTCACCTTCCGTAAAAAACTAACACGATTCCGAACATCAAAAACAACATCACTAAGCAGAACAGAAACAGGCTGAAGAGGCGCATCATGAGTGCGGGCATTCCTCTCCCTCCAAATATGGTAAACTGACGCAGCAAAAGACGGCTGAACAAGAAGATGACATGAAGAGGCATCAGAAAACTGACACATCCACTCAACAGTCTGAAGACAATCTCGGCAACTCTAATCTAACCCACACAAAGCCAGCACAGTCGACCAGATCCTCAAAGAGAAGAAGCACTGGAAGAAAAGATGATCGATATCTTCACTTGAACAACCACAGAGAATACATCGTGAGCAAGTAGAGATACCGAACCTCATCAAACTATCCTGGGTACAAAGGCCTCCCTGAATAGACATCCAAAGCAAAAAAGAATGGCGGGGAATGGCCTTCCGAACCAAACAACTCGAGACCAATGCACCAAGGTTCCCCTCATCCGCATGGCATTCCAGACACCATCCACTGAAAATCTCCCTCTACTATCATCCTCCCAAACCAGCTCATCCTCCCTCATACTAGAAAGATTCTGAAGATGGGCCCGATCCAAATCAACAAGGTAGCAGACCTAGATGGGGGCCACCGCCAAGAAGAATCAGAAATAATGGAAGCAACTGTAGCCATCATATCCAAGTCAGAGTCATAAATCACTCTCTCACCCAACGTATCCACAATCGGACGCATAGGATGCCAAAAATCAAACCACAATAAAGTCTTCTCACCATTCCCAATCCTAACTCTCATCCGCCGCCGAGACCATAACGAAGCTCCAAAATCTTACTACCCCAGATCCAATAGCAATATGTAGGGCAAGGCACCTCCCAAAAATTCTCCCCCTCAACAAATAAGACAGAACCCAATTCGACCAAGAAGAAACCTGCCAGAGCAAAGAAACCAAATGTGCTTACCAATAGCCGCTATATTCCAAGTATCCAATCTCTTAATCCCCAGCCCTCTCCTTTAGAGATAATGACATGAGTCCAACCACACCAGAGACATTACAGGATGCAGCTAACAACTTGGAGGAACCATGCAGTTGCCAACAGGTCCAATCACACACGCCAAAGAGCAAAGAAGATCAAGAGGCCTTTGCGGGACTAGCTCAGAGCTATGTGACCAGTTGCAGCATCCAAGTCAAATGCACACCAGAGACACATATGGGCATAACCAGAGAGGTCCCCAAGCTATTTCATTTTACCCAGATCATCTCAGACTGAAGCATAGCAGAGCAGCTTCAGCACCAGCACCCTTTTGTCCCGATTTGACCTATTTTGGGACTATGTTGAATTCGGCCAAATGGGGTCATTTTTGTCATTTTTGCTCGACATGGTTGACTTTATTTATGATGTAATTAAGCTAGTTGACCAGGTCATTAGGGTTAATTATGCTTAGAACCTTGCTTATTGAGTAAGCACGTCAATTTACTATTTGACGTAAGCACCTCAAATTAGCTTAAGTTAGATTAGTTTCTAATCATTGTTTTAAGCTACTTTAGTGGGAAAAGACTTTTGGGGACGTGCTTGAGTGAAAGCTTTGGGTAGTTTTTAGGTCTTTTGGTAATTTCACTTTAGGGACATTTTTGTCCATTCACACCTTTAGGGTTTCTCTTGTAACCTATTTAAAATTTGTTTTCTTCTTTTTGGAATAACATTCACGATATTTTCATCAAACGTTCAAGCTTTTAAGCTTTGGCTATGGCTATGGCTAAACCTTGTTGAGGGAGGGATTCCCCTTTTCAAGTTCAAATTGACTTATCTAAGCTTGGCAACTTAGTGGCGTTTCATTGCTAGAAAAATACAATCTGATTTCATGCTTGTGGTTATCATGGACGTGAGTTTCATGGTGGTTAGGGGCTG
>SKCR01018207.1:0-20410 GCA_019454045.1 Zanthoxylum bungeanum | reverse complement strand
AATGGATTAAATATATACGCAGGAAACTCTGAAAATAATCTATATTTATTAAGGTTGTTAATGCATGAATCACTGCTTAATACTGAAATATTTAAGATTGAAAGATCCAAAACTAAACGGAAAAAGATTTCTCATGATGATACATATTTATAGCACCTTAGACTTGTTCATATTAACCTTGATCGGATAGATAGACTAATTAAGAATAGAGTTTTAAATCAGTTAAGACTCGGTACTTTACTTATCTGCGAATCCTGTCTAGAAGGCAAAATGACTAAGAGACCTTTTACTGGAAAAAGGGATAAGAGCCAAAGAAACACTTGAGCTAATACATTCGGACATTTGCGGACCAATGAATGTAAAAGCCTGATGTGGTTTTGAATACTTCGTCACTTTCATTGATGATTATTCTAGATATGGACATGTTTACCTAATGCAACACAAGTTAGATACATTTGAAAGGTTCAAAGAGTATTGTGCTGAGGTTGAGAACCAGTTAGGTAAAAGCATCAAAATTCTATGATCAGATCGTGGAGGAGAATACCTTGATAGAGATTTCGATGAATTATTAGTTGAGCATGGAATTATTTCACAGCTCACAGCACCTGGAACACCACAATAAAATGGTGTTGCAGAAAGAAGAAATCGGACCCTACTAGACATGATGAGATCAATATTTAGTTATAGCACTCTACCTAGTTCATTATTGGGGTATGCATTGCAAAATTTAATGTATATCTTGAATGTATTTCCTTCTAAGTCTATTTCTAAGACTCTCTAAGAGTTGTGGAATGGTCGTAAAGCTAGTTTGTGACATTTTCGCATATGGGGGTGTCTGGTACATGTGCTAAAGAACAAGACTACTAAGTTAGAACCACGTTCACAGATGTGCCTATTTGTAGGTTATCCTAAGGAAACTAGGGGTAGATTCTTTTATAGTCCAGAAGATAATAAAGTATTTGCATCGATAAATGCTACATTTCTTGAGGAGGACTATATGAGAGAGTTCAAACCTCGAAGTAAAGTGTTACTTGAGGAGTTACTTGCTGGTACGACCAGTACACCATTGTCAAATGTTGACAAAGACATAACACCTTTTACATCTGAAAGTCAGATGCAAGTTTATCAGGATACTATACCACCTAGACGTAGTGAGAGGGTTGTGAGACAACCTGAACGCTATCTAGAAAATGGTGAGGTGCAAATTGTTGCATCCTGTGATGGTATAGATGATCCATTGACCTATCGTAGTGCTATGGAAAATATTGATAAAAAGGAATGGCTCAAAGCCATGAACCTTTAGATGAAGTCTATGTACTCTAACTCAGTCTGGGTACTTGTAGACCAACATGATGGAGTAAAACCTATAGGTTGCAAGTGGATCTATAAGATAAAAAAAAGGAATAGATAAGAAAGTACATACCTTCAAGGCTAAGCTAGTGGCAAATGGTTATACCCAAAAGGAGGGATTTGACTAT
Organism: Zanthoxylum bungeanum; assembly: GCA_019454045.1. Classification (NCBI taxonomy): domain Eukaryota; kingdom Viridiplantae; phylum Streptophyta; class Magnoliopsida; order Sapindales; family Rutaceae; genus Zanthoxylum; species Zanthoxylum bungeanum. The sequence goes on along the minus strand of SKCR01018207.1, from coordinate 18,932 downwards.
GAAGAAACTTTCTCGCCAGTAGCCAGGCTAAAATCCATCAGGATTATTCTTTCCATTGCCGCATATTATGACTATGAGATTTGGCAAACAGATTTCAAGATTGAATTCTTGAATGACAATCTTGATGAAAGTATCTATATGGTACAACCAGAGGGGTTCATTACCCAAGGTCAAGAGCAAAAAGTTTGCAAGTTGCAAAGGTCCATTTAGGGACTTAGGCAAACATCTAGGTCTTGGAACATAAGGTTTGATACTATGATCAAGTCTTATAAATTTGAGAAGAACATCGATGAGCCTTGTGTCTACAAACGCATCATTGATGGTAAAATGGTTTTCCTTGTGTTATACGTTGATGATATTTTACTCGTTGGGAATGATGTAAAGATATTATCGGACGTGAAAATCTGGCTAGCTAACCAATTCCAAATGAAAGATTTGGGAGAGGCAAGTTATGTAATTGGGATCCAAATTATTCAGGATCGTAAGAAATGACTGTTAGCAATGTCTCAAGCAACCTAGATCGATAAGATTCTTGTGCAATTTGGTATGCAGAATTCCAAGAAATGTAATTTAACTTTCAAGCATGGAATTCATTTGTCTAAGGAACAGTCTCCTAAGACACCTCAAAGAGTTGAGGAGATGAGACATATACCATGTGCTTCAGCAGTTGGAAGTCTTATATATGTTATGTTTTGCACAAGACCGGACATCTATTTTGCAGTTGGAGTAGTCAGTAGGTTTCAATCAAAACTAGGATTAGATCATTGGGTAGCGGTGAAACATATTCTCAGGTATCTTCGGAGAATGAGAAATTATATACTTGTATATACAAGTCAGGATATGATTGTGAGAGGATCTACAGACTCTGATTTTCAGACGGTCGATTATAGGAAATCAACATCTGGATCAGTGTTCACCATGGAGGCTGAATATGTAGTATGGAGGATCATAAAGCAATCTTGTATTGTTGACTCCACCATGGAGGCTGAATATGTAGTAGCTTGTGAAGCAGTTAAGGAAGTAGTCTAGCTCTGTAAGTTCTTGGCAGATCTGGAAGTTGTTCCAGATATGGATGAACCGCTCACACTTTATTGTGATAATAGTGGTGCAATGGAGAACTCCAAAGAACCAAGAAGCCACAAGAGGGGTAAGCATATTAAGAGGAAATATCACCTCATCAGAGAGATCGTGCAGAGAGGAGATGTCGTTGTCACGTAGATTCCATCCGCAAACAACCTGGCTAATCTATTTACAAAGACCTTATCGGCTAAAGTATTTGAAGGTCACCTAAAGGGTTTATGATTACATGACATGTCCCATTTGCTCTTGTCCAAGTGGGAGATTTTTGGGATTTATGTCCTAAAACTTCATGTATTGTAAAACGGAATTGATTATTGTAATAATAATAAATGTATTATTCATTTTTATCAAATTTATTTGATTTATATCGCATATTGTCCAATTCTCTTGTTTACCTTGATTATATTGTACCTTCAGACTTATTGTATGTTTGATGCACAAGAGGATTTAAGTCTGAAGTTAGTAATCTAAATAGTTCATAGAGAGCAAACAAAAATGGTACTTTGGGTGTGGTTTATCTATAGTTGCGGTACATTCTATACTTGTATGACGACCTTGATCCGGGATCATTCATGTAGTGACATGGGAAAATAGGCACCTTCTATGATGAGATCATATAGGACTAGACTCAGATAAATACGAATTTCTTTTAATATCCATTAACCAAAGAAATTCATTTTATCTAATAGATGGTCATATATGGATTCGATCTTAATCTTGAGAGTACTACGAACTCCTGCATGACAGGCTATGTCATTTGATTTACTATGGTGAGGTTGCTATTGCATTCCCAACCAATAACTACTTATTTTGGGGATATGGTTTGGTGTGTAGCTGAGAACGTTTTACATAGATATGGAATTCACTCATTCTTACGAGAAGCAGAATAATATATCTTTTAAGAGTTGATTCGGGACTTGAAAAATTTGAGCGCTCAACTTTTATATTACGAATAGAAAGTTTTATATCCATAATTGTTATGAATTAATTGTTCATTAAATAATCAATGGTGCTTAAGAGACAAAATATTTAGAGGGGTTTAACGGACTTTTGACCCAGCTTTATTTATGAGAGATTCGTGCAGGGTTATATCCATAAGTAATGACTATATCGATGGACACCAAAGTGGTTCGATTTATTTTATCCATTTACGGTAACGAGAGTTCAACTTCGAGTTTTTAGTGGAATAACACGGAGTTAATAATTCATAATATTTGATTAAAGAGTTTAATTAATATTTCAGAATTATTGGAGTTTGGAACCTTAAGTCCATTTGGTCCCCGTGCTAACTCGATTAACTGTAGCAAACCTAATATAGTTGAATGTCTAATAATATGCTCATATTATAATTATATATTATTAATGAGATTGATAATATTGTCACAAATGAAAACTATGTTAAATTAGTTTAACTTAATATTTTCTAGAATTCTTTGATTATAAGATAATCAAGTCTTGATTATGAGATAATCAAGTTGGTAATAATTATGAGATAATTACTACAACATAATTGAAGGTAATTTAATCATTATTGAGATAGTGATTTTATTTACCTTGGAGACAAAGCCATATGGCTTGCTATGCTCTCCAAATTATTATGTCTATTAGGTGGCTTGTATACACCTAATAGTTTTGTCATTAGTTAATCCATTCTTATGCTTTGGTAGGGCCTCCACATTTATGTGTTTGCCATTGGATGAAAGCATTAGATGCTTAATGACAAATTCCTTGTCTTTAGCTTATCATTTCTTATGCTTTGGTATGACATTCAAATTTTTATGTTGGCCATTGCAAGAAAGTATTAGATGCTTAATGATAAGGTTAATTGGCTTGTGTAAGAGAATATAATCTCTACTATTTCTTTCACTTCTTAAGGTTAACATTTTGAATTCATTAACACAAGTGTTGTGAGAAAGAAAATAGAGAGAGTTCAAGCATTCACAAATATTGTGAGAGTGTTTGAAATTCCAAAAGCCAAACACCTTTGTGACATCTTAATTCTATAAATAGTTTAGAGGTTTGATCTTTGTGAGTGAAGCCCACACTTTGGTTTGTTGGTTTCGAGTCATAGTTCGAAGATCGAGTGGTTGATCCAAACGTTGGACATCAAAGGATTTATTTCGGCTACTATAACAAAGGGAGAAGGCAAAGAAAATTTTAAAGATCTATACTGAAGCCGATGCCACCACAAGCAACTTCCTCTGCGCTAAGGAAAGTCGTTTCCTACAAAACCAAGCCCAAATCATGGTGAATGGCCGGCCCATCCTGAGAAATTTCTAGAAAATTCCACAAATTTCTATCTTTTGTCCAATCGAGTAAAAACAAACAAAAACACCAACAAGCTCACTTTTTCTTCATTTGGTTGAACACTTAGAATAAGGAGTAGGGAAAATTTCAACTCTTGAAATAAGATATAAGAAACCAAAAAGTAGAATAAAGGAGAACAAGTAGCAAAGAGAGTGAATTGGAATTGTGGAGCAAGAACATAGATTAGGTAAGTCATCTTAATCTATTCTAATTTCAGAATTTTTATGTTAATGTTATGTATTTACATAGTGGAATGATGGTGGAATGTTTATGAAGGATTAAGGAGTGTTGAATTTGGTTTATTAAGTTTTGGAAACCAAATATTACTTTAAACTTGAAATGAGGACTACATTACGCAAGGTGCAGTGTTTTGCTTATAGAATGAGTAATAGACTTTTATTTAGTAAACTGTAAATTTATATAGAAACTAGTCACCACAGGGAACAACATAATCAAAAATTAGATTTTTTTAAGTAAGCATGAATTCCCATAAAATTTTGAAAATTAATGCCCTGTTTGAAGGGATCTATCTGGACAGTTATGTTAGGGTTATTCTTTATTTGTGAATTTCACTTCAAGGATCTTAATTAGTAGTTATAACATGTCCTTATTTACAATATTGATGAATTTGATTGTTGGAAAAGCTTAAATGGCAATTGAAACCCTAATAGCAACCCTAACCCGAAATTGGTTCTTTTCTGAGCAGTGTCTATTGATATGCTTATAACTTGAGTTCTAAGAATCAAAATTATTATTCGTAAAAGGGTTAATTCTATCAAAATTTTAACTATATATATCTATTTTTAATTAATTACTGTAAAATTTCAAAGTTAGCTCTTGTACAATAAACCGTTATTTAGAGTAACTAAAAGTGAATTCGAAATTATCCGACATCGAAAACTCTGAATCAAGCTCCGTTAAAGCCGTAGGAATCCTAAGCATCCTAATATCCTATTGGAATTCATATATTCGTGCATAAATGCACATCCTTTCACGTGATCTTTGAGTAAATATTTAATGTTGTTAGTCCTAACAAGAGATGTTTATGTATAGATCAACGAGAGGATTAACCAACGATGACTTCATGATCTAGCTTGATCCTACCATAATCAGTGAGTGGATGCTTTACTTATTAAATTGACCTCTTCATTTCATTTGTAATATTTTGAGCATTTTGATTATAATTGAGATATACTATACTTGAGGTATTTTAGATTTTTTGGTAATGATTTGAGAATTATTTTATTTATGGTATTTGGAATATTTTAGCCATGATTTGAGTATTTGAGGGGTTTCAAATGTGATAAGCTTTATTTGAGTATGAAATATGTTGTTACAAAATCTTTTGTTGTTATAGTTATTTTTATTTGACCTTACCTTTGAGAAATGATTTTGTTGAAAATTATGTTTTCTGATATTTATGATGATCTTTGATTTTATTGCGGAAAACCATGTGCACATGTGTAGACACCGGCTTATTCCCACCTCAGATGTCACATTCCTGAGAGTATATGACATATTATCCTGCCCCAGATGTCACATTCTTGGGAACGGATAATTATATAGGTGTCTTAGGGGACGACAAGATGTAACATCCCAAGATTATAGGGAATTACCGAAAGGTGTTTAGGGGAACGGTGAGATATAATGCCCATAGACACCAACATTTTCTACATGGAGATTTTATCATATGGATTTGATTTTAAAAAGATTATATGTTTGATAGTTTTTAGAATTTGAGGATGTTTTCTTTACAATTGATTTTGCAAAATTTGAGCTTAATCATTCCAATTTTTACTTTTACCTAACATTTATATTTCTTTGTTTTATATTTCTTTGTTTTATAGTATCCACTCACTGGAACTTCTCGAACTCACCCCTCTACACTTCAGTTTTGTAGGACTCAGTATCTGATGAGCCATTATGGTACCCTAGAGCGTGAGCAAAGGGAAAGATACACATTAGTCACTAGAGTTCATTGGGTCCACTATGTATAGAGTATAGTGTATAATATAATTTGAGTCATATTTTTAGAGTGTTCATGTATGTAATCTGTTGTTGGGTATTTTTTCACTATTAATTAAATATAAGTTTTACATCTCAAACAAATAATTGGAAGATATATTAATTTTACTCCTATGAAATTATAAGGTAATTAGCATTGTCATCTTCTTTGTTAAATACATATACATGCTATTTTTACAACCTATTCAAAGACAACAATAGACCCAGAGGCAATATAGTAGGAAAATATCTACTCGCAAAACAAGATACCAATCATAATTATATCCCCAAGACACACATAGAACAAGCATGACTATCCTATATGAAAATTGATCAAACATATTATATAGATTATAAATCAACAAAGATTGAGAAGATAAAGAAAACTAACTTTATTAAATATTGAAATTCAGTTATGAGTTAAAAGATAAGATTGGAATTGCACATCAAGAGTTCATTCTTAACATTTGGCTTGGAGTTTAGTTGTCCATGGGTTTAATCCAAGTCTCTCATTTCCTTCCGATCCAATGAGGGTCAAAGCCTCATTTTATATGAAAATAATATTATAACATGATTATAATGATATGAGCTTTAAAAACTCAAATAGGAATAGAAAAATGCTTAAAAACAGAAGTTTTCACTTAAATCCTGCCTTTCACGTTCGAACCCCTTTTGTCGCCTGCCCAGCTACTATCTCGAGACATTCTAACTCTCTAAATAACACTCCTAACATGCCCAGCTACTGCCTCAGGGAGTTTGAGTGCTTGTTGTGATATTTTATATCATACCGCAAGTGTACAGTGTCAAGTTTTAGTAAAGATAAGTGAGAAAGTGTCGAACCCACATGAATTGTATTCAACTCACACTAAGTACTATAATTGATAATCCTAACTTTATTCAGAAAATAACTACATTTAAAATAAACTAATATTAAAACTAAAAACTAAAGAAACGAGATATCAAAAGTCTAATGAAGATAATCAAAGAAGATAGAGATTCTAGAGTCTGAGTTCACCTAGCTATCTCCTATATATTTGTCATGTCATTCAATCCTTATTCCGTTGTATTTTTTATAAGTCAAGAATCCTAAAGTATTTCACTCCCTCTCCCGAGAAATAGTGAAAATATTATCAATTACATACTTCGATATCCCTATAAAAATCTAATAATTAACAACTCATTATCCTTTGTGATTATTTGTTAACGAATTCGAAGGAATTATAGATTCTCCTGAACTCTACAAATCTCTTAAGTTATATTCTCTAAATCCTATTCAAAATCTCTCTCTCCCGAGCGATAGATTCTAAACATTCATTATCTCAATTTGTGGCCAAAAAACAAGAAGCATTAAACAGAAAAGAATATAAATTTTTATGAATTATAACTTCATAAAAATAAAATTGGCAATCAATACTTAAGTTCAAGCATTGGCTACATCATCCTCTAAAATTATAGATTTAGTTCATGACTAAAGATAAAAACATTCTGGATCACATCATTCTCCCTCTTTTGAGAATGATGTGATCCAGAATGAGCTCTGTTTGTTGGGCCAAGTTAACTTGAAGTTGTGGCTGATTGCATGGCTTGACCAAATTGGGGTATTTGGGCCATTTTGGTGGATTTGGAAGATTCCTTAGGTTCTGGAGTTTGATGAGACTTTATATGAAGACTTTACTATGTCTAAATCAAGAATGGAATATGTGCATGGGCTGCCTTGATTTATTTTCGGCTTTATTTCCGAATGATGTATTAGTAGTGGAGGGATTGTGCAGTCTTCGTATTTTGGATGTAACTTTCTCGTCAGATGTCCGATTTTGGTGATTGAAGTTGCATTGGAAAGAGAACTCGTAGCTCTACAACTTGGTAGCTTACAGCAAAGTCCATTTCGAACTGCTACTTGGTCAAACTGAGGATGCAAGATATCCCTACAGTTTTTATATTTTATATTTTTGTAAGGTTATGTGTTGTTTAAGTGATGGGCTGAACTTTAATTATATTACAAAGCCCATGCACGAAATTTTAAAGTATTTTATGTGTTATAAGGTTTATTTTACTAGGGTTTTATTATATTCTGGTAGAATTAGGGTTAGCTACCTATTTAAAGTGGCATTATTCATTGTAATCGGGGAATTAACTAAGAATATATCTTTTTACAAAACATAGTGACTTGTGTGTCATCTTAAGGGATTGGATTCTTCTTTGGTTCTACGAAACAAAAGCTTATCAACGTGTGGCAAATGTTGTGGTACTGTATCGCTGTATAGGATTCTCCAAATAAATAAATAAAGGTTCTTAAGGACAAGGTTCTTTAAGGGTTGGACTTGATCTTAGAAGGATTTTGTTCTTACAAAATCACAATTCGCGGTTCTTGGGGCTTAGAACACGTGGAGGGGTTTGCTTGGCTTTGTTCCGGGTAGGTTTTTATCATTTGGTATCAGGAGCTTAGGATTCCAAGGTTAAGCTTTTCTCTATCTTTATCGTTTTATGAAGTCTTCATATTCCTTTTTTTCCTTAGTTTTTAGTCTCTTCTCTTCTCATTTCATTTTTTTATTATTTCCTTTGTGTTTTTCATGTTTATGATCGAATCTTGGATGGTATTATAATGTTCTTGCATGGTAATAGCATATAGGATTCAGTTCTTGGAGTTTTTGATTCAATTAAGGTCGAATTTATCTATAATTTTCGAATCAATTCAGTCAGAATTTTTCCGTCGCTCACTGATTTTCAAACGGTGTAACTTTTGATCTATAAAGAATTACGAGACCCATAATATATCGATTTATATGTACTTGAGGAGAGGAATTCGTTAGTAGTTGGCAGAACTCTGTCTGTTTACATTTTGAGTCTCAAAATCGCTTTCAAACAATATTTATGAATTCTATCCAGTTTCAGTTCAGTTTGTGTTCTTGTTTTACTTTTGGTATTTTTTTAGTCAGTTTCTTTGTGTTTGTTTTCATATTTTCTTAATGTTTCTTTGAGTCTTTCCTCATTATTGGTGTCTTTCAAGTAAGGGGTTGATTTATATAAATAATTCGATGTACAAAAGGGTATTTATCTTTCGCACGAGATGCTTTATCAAAAGTAAAGTGTGTAGTATGATTATTAATAAAGGGAATCACACAAATTTAGCTAGCACTACCATTGTGGAAAAATTGGGATTACCATTGATACCTCTTGATAGAACTTATAAGTGGATGAGTGATTTTGGAGAGTTCGAGGTTGCTAAGCAGGTTGTGGTAAATTTTACAATTGGGAAGTATGTTGACCAAGTAGTTTGTAACGTGGTTCCTATGTTTGTAGTTTGTAACGTGGTTCCTATGTTTCATACGCATATTTTATTGGGTAAGCCTTGGTATAAATTCAATAATGTAGTTTATGATATTGATAGGATTTGTGTTGGGTTCTCTAAGAACATGCCAAGGATCTATTTAAGCATAAATAAGTGTGAATAATCAAAGAAGTAGCGGAAATACTTACATTGAACGGATTGGATGTAGGTGAAAAGTTCAAAACTTTTGAATCCTTTGTTGAGCTCCAAGCTTCTCCTTGTGTGAATGGTGTAGCACCAAGCCTTGAACTTTGATTCCAAACTCAATGGGAATGATTTCCCTAACACCTTTGTAGACTCCTTTATGTGCTAGCACTTAAGAAATTTTGAAACAAAATTTCCAAAAGGAGAGTTGAAGTTCACGGCAATGAGAGAGTGAGAGGGAGAGAATTTGATTTTTTTTTTTTTTGTAATTGATTTTCAAAAAATCAATTACCATATACTAAAAACAAGTTGGTATATGTCTTTCACAAATCAAGATAATGTATTTTACAAGCTAACACCAAATCTTCACTAACTTTCATCACCAAAAAGTAAGTGAAGTTGACTAGTGATGTGACTAGGTGTGGGCCCCACTTTAAATTCAAAATTCAAGTGGGCCCGCTAAACACATTTTGGGCTCGGGTTCGTTAATTCCGAATTAATGAATTTTCCGGTGGGACTTAATTAAATCAAATTTAATTAAATAATAATGCCTCGCAAAATTCTTACGCAAGTCGCTTACGAATTAATTCTAAATTAATTCGGTCGTCCGAATTAAAATCCAATTTTAATTCCGCTATGAAATCTAATTTCATTTAATATATCAAATATATTAATTAATCGATTAATTCCAAATTAATCGTTCTCTCTCTTCTAATCGAATTTTATCCCAGATAAATTCTTGCCGTAATTAATCCTAAATTAATTTTCTCTCTCTTCTAATTAATCCCAGATTAATTATGTTCGAGTCAAACGTCATTGGTGAATCTTCGGGAAGCGCCCAATGAGATCCCTGGATATGTTGGCAGTAAATTCGGTCGTCGGACTATCCGAACACGTACGTACCTCGTACCACGTTTTTACCGATTTACAAGACATGGTTGGCTTCTAGAAAAGTGTCGTGCCTACCCAATTCTCCAAAAAATATTCTTTAAGGAATATATAATCTTTGTCAGGCGTAACATACGTAGTATTGCGTATTACGATCCAGTATCGGATGTCACATGCAAGGCCTGAGGCTGGAATAGTGTATGCCCCGTACAAAGCATATATCGGATCACAAATAACTAGTCTCTTTAATCGGATAATCATGACCTTGTTATATTATCCCGATAGTTGCAACATAATAGAGTACTAGTTCTGTATCCCTATGTGATCATCATCTCTATATGACTGAAGTGATACTTCCATCTTGACATCGTATTGATTGTCGTTTTGACATCGTATTGACTGAACTAGTACTTCCAATAAACCCAGAAGAGGCGTACACAGAACCTGTTAAAGCCCCGGACAACCAATACCAAAGCGTATTGATTGTCGCAAGTATTAGCGATGCAAGTCTCAGGTTAAGACCAAATCCACCTACCCTGATTCGGATTCCCATAGACACATAGTTATACTACCAATGGGATTCCGAGGGGTCTATCCAGAGCGAAGCTGTTCCCGTACCATCGGTAAACACAACCTCCTATCACATTTGTATAAGTATCCAATACTTAAATATATGAGAATTATGTCGTTATGCTTCCACAACGCGCACAAGTGCAATACTAGTCTATTCCGAATTATCGATGTCCAATCTCGATAATACTACGACTAGGGATATTTAATGATTAAACCTTCTTGGATTGATACTGTCTCATATCTTATAATCCGGAATAATCATAAGGACTTTTATCATTTATATATTCAAGTAATCTAATTACAAAAGGATAAAATAGCAATTTCCTTTGTCAGATAGTTAATTTGTACAAAAACAACAATGTCTTTTACAAATAGTGACGCTATGGGTCATAATTGTCCAAAAATCTCCCACTTGGCCTATAGCCAGTCACTCAAGTATCTAACACCTGAACTATGTACATGTCGCTCAAACTTTTACTGAGGAATAACTTTCGTCAGCGGATCTGCAATGTTGTCATCTGATGCGACCTTCTCGATCTTCACATCGCCACGATGTATGATCTCACGAATCAGATGGAATCGTCGAAGAACATGCTTGGATCGTTGATGAGACCGCGGTTCCTTAGCCTGCGCTATAGCCCCGTTATTGTCACAATACAAAGGAACATGCTCAGCTGCTGACAGAACTACTCCTAATCCAATTAGGAATTTACGGATCCAAATTGCCTCTTTTGCTGCTTCAGCTGCAGTAATATATTCCGCTTCTGTTGTTGAATCGGCAACAGTCTCTTGCTTGGAAGATTTCCAGCTTACTGCTCTGTTGTTCAAACAAAATATGTACCCAGATTGTGACATACAGTTGTCTTTATCGGTTTGGAAACTTGCATCAGTAAACCCAGTTACCTCAAGTTCTCCATCTCCATAGATTAAGAAAGCATCCTTAGTTCACCTAAGATACTTAAGGATGTTCTTAACCGCCATCCAGTGACCATCACCTGGATCGTCCTGATAGCGACTACACATGCTCAAAGCATAGGAGACATCAGGTCGCGTACATATCATGGCATGCATGATCGATACGACTACAGAAGCGAATAAGATCCGACTCATGTTGTCTCTCTCATCTTGAGTTTTAGGACACATGTCCTTAGATAGAGTGACACCATGTGACACTGGCAACAGTCCCCTCTTAGACTGTTCTATGTTGAATCTCTTCAACACTTTGTCAATGTACGTGCTCTGGGAGAGTCCAAGCAGCTTTCTAGATCTATCCCGGTAGATCTTTATTCCCAGAATAAAGGTTGCTTCCCCCAGATCTTTCATGGAGAATTTTAATGAAAGCCAAGCTTTCACTGATTGTAGCATGAGAATGTCATTGCCCATAAGTAATACAACATCAACGTAAAGGACAATAAATGTCAGTGCGCTCTCACTAACCTTCTTATATACACAAGGATCATCCTCGTTTTGAATGAAATCATATTCTTTTATGATCTCATCAAAATGTTGGTTCCAAGAACGCGATGCTTGCTTCAATCCATAAATGGATCGATTTAACTTGTAAACCTTGTCTGCATGTTTTGGTACGAAAAAATCATCAGGTTGTTGCATATAAACATCCTCCAAAAGGTTTTCGTTAAGGAAAGTGGTTTTGACATCCATCTGCCATATTTCATAATCGAAATATGCAGCAATAGCAAGCATTATCCGAATGGATTTAATCATGGCAACAGGTGAAAAAGTTTCATCATAATCGACACCATGTCGTTGACGATACCCTTTCGCTACAAGCCTAGCTTTGTACGTTTGTATGTTGCCATCCATGTCGGTCTTCTTCTTGAAGACCCATTGACAACCAATAGGCTTTACGCCTTCTGGTGCATCAACCAGTGTCCAAACTTGATTGGTGTACATGGAATCCATTTCGGACTTCATGGCTTCTTGCCATAAAGCAGAGTCGATATCTTGTATCATTTCCTCATACGTAGCTGGTTCGTTTTCCTCAATAAGATTAATATCCATATGAGGTGAGATCAGAAACCAATACCTCTCAGGTTTTTTTCTGACTCTCTCCGACCTATGCGGTTCTTGTGTATTCGAAGATTATGGTACAGTCTCATCCCTGATGAACTGTTCATGTTCTATTAAGGAATCGGTGCCAGGAACAGTATCACTCTAATTTTCATCGAGTTCTACTTTCCTACCACTTACCACTGCATTTAGGAATTCCTTTTCGAGGAAAACCGCATGTAGAGCAACAAGTACTTTGTTCTCTTGTGGGTTGTAAAAGTAATATCCTTTGGTTTCCCTAGGATAACCTACAAATAGACATTTATCCGATTTGGGTTCTAGTTTGGTACCATCCAAATGTTTAACGTATGCCCAGCAACCCCAAATCTTCAGGAATGAGAAACCTGATTTCTTTCCTGTCCATATTTCATATGGAGTCTGTTGAACAGACTTTGACGGAACCTTATTCAAAATAAGTATTGCACTGTTCAATACATATCCCCAGAAGGAAATTGGTAGCTCAGTGCGACTCATCATAGACCTTACCATGTCCAACAAAGTTCGGTTTCTCCGTTCGGACACACCGTTTAATTGAGGTGTTCCGGGAGGAGTCCACTGTGAAAGAATTCCATACTCTTTCAAGTAATCGAGAAACTCATTGCTCAAGTATTCTCCACCACGGTCCGACTGTAATGTCTTAATACGTTTTTCGATCTGTTTTTCTACTTCGTGTCGAAACTCTTTGAAATTCTCAAAGGTTTCTGACTTGTGTCTCATAAGATACACATAACCATAACGCGATGCATCATCCGTAAAGGTTACGAAGTATTCATATCCACCTCTAGCCTGGCTAGATATGGGTCCACATACGTTATTATGAACAAGGACTAATAGTTCGGTGGCACGTGCACATTTACTGCTAAAAGGTGTTTTAGGCATTTTGCCTAATAAACAAGATTCGCAGACGTCATATGAATTTGGATCAAATCCGTCCAAGTACCCACTCTTCGAAAGTGTGGATATGCGAGTCTTATTAATGTGTCTTAGACGACAATGCCGCATATAAGTTTCATCTTTGTTACTTAATTTAAGCCTTTTGTTTGTTACATTATATGTTTGAGATTCATTTATATTCAAAATATAAAGACCATTATTCACATCAGCACTACATATCTCAATATCATTTTTATACACAAAACACCCAGTGTTTATGAATACAAAAGTATACCTACATTGGGCTAAACAAGATACAGAAATAATATTCCTAGTCAAACTAGGTACATAATAACAGTCTGATAGATTTAGTACATGCCCCGAGGGCAGTTCCAAAATATAAGTCCCTACAGCCAAAACAACAACTTTGGTCTCGTTTCCAACTCATAGATCAATCTCCCATGAGGCCAGTCTCCTGCTAATCTGCAGATCCTGCACATCAGTACATATATGAGTACCACAACCTGAATCAAAAATCCAATTTTTAAAACTAGAAGTAGACATGTTTATTTCTATAACAAACATACTTGAAGCCAGTGCCATGCCCGCTTTGATTTCCTTCATATGCGCCTTGTACTCACGGCAGTCACACTTCCAGTGACCCCGTTTGCCACATTACAGGAAGACATCTTGGGATTTGTCCATTGTCTTCCCAGAAGACTTTGATGATTTGGCCTTGCCCTTCTTCTTCTTCTTCTTCTTTACACCTCCAGTAGCCTTCGGCCAAGCCTTGGCAGACTGAGATGTTGAAGCGAAGTGCGCCTCGCGCTTTTCACTATTTAAAAGCTCTTTTTTGCCTCTTTCAGCATTGACATTAACTCTCCAAGAGTGTCTTCTTGGTTCAACATATTGTAGTTCATGATGAACCCGCTCCAGCTGTCAGGAAGAGACTGTAAGATCGAATCTATAAAAGTCTCAGCCTCAAGGACTATGCCTAGTTGTCCCAACTGTTCGATGTCAGCAATCATCTGTGACACATGGTGCTCAACAGATGTACCCTCTGACATGCGAGAGCGAAAGAGCTTCTTCTGCAACTCATACTTCTGCGATCTAAGGTTAGATCGATGAAGGTCCATTAATTTTATAATCATCTCATAGGGATCCAATCCATTGTTCTGACGATGAAATTACGGGGTCATTGCAGCAAGGATGACAGATTGAGCAGTTGAGTTGTCGTCGCTATGAGTCTTTCAAAGCTAAAGGTCAAGCGGTTGTTCTTTTTCGAGCTTAGGCCTAAGAGGTCTCTCTATCGTACAGAGCATTCTTTCAGCCCCCGGGACAATCCTGAGGTTCATATCACAGTCAGGAAAATTTGAACAATTAAAGACATTTTCGCCAATGATAATGTCTCTAACCCCGATCTTTCCAGCCATCTTAATTGCAATAGTCTAACTATTCAATTAACGATTTTTGGGTACAGTCCAACTGTTACAAGAAAATAATAAAATATTAGTCCAACTAATAAATACATAAAATGACGAAATAATTTGAAAGCGCGTAATGCCAAGTATTTGAACGAAATTGCAAATTCAATACTGGCCTCCCACTATTTTTCAGCGAGCCTCTAACCCTCTGTTGAGTACTCGGGAAACCTAATTTCCTAGTGGGCTAGGATCCCGTTAAATAACACACAACCTTGACTTTGGCCAACAAGCTGTATGATATTTAACTTGGTAGATCTCTAAGATTAATTGGATCTCATCCAATTCCTAGATCCGGTAGGTGTCCCTCCAAGTCCAAAACATATATACAATATATATGCCAATATATCCAATATATTTTCCTAACCTTTTCCTCTGAATCAACTAAGCCTTGGCTTTGGCTCAACAAGCTTAATGATTCCAGTTAAGTGGGACCCATTGACAGTGGGAAAGCTTCGTAATCCATTTCAATGAACAAGAAGTGACCTTGACTTTGGCCAACAAATCACAACTTGCCCAAGACATGCGTTATGGAACAAAGCTTTCATGGTTCAAACACATCCGCGATGGACATTGATCTTGACTTTGGCCAACAAACCAATGCCAATCTTGGATCTTGAGAAAGAACCACTAAATGGAAGGAAAACGCTTAATTTTTTTTGAGGGTTTTTCAAGTAAATTGGCAACCAATTTATTATCTTTGATTAGGTCTCATCATACACCCTTAAGCATGCATTCTAAAAGCATAATAGGGCGCGAAATAAATTGTTGGACAATTATGACCCATAACATCACTATTTGTACATAACATGGTGTTGTTGTACAAATTAACTATGTGACAAAGGAAATTGCTCTTTTATCATTTGTAATTGGATTACCGGGATATATAAATGATTAAAGTCCATATGATTAGTTTCGGATTAATAAGATATGAGACAGTATTAATCCACTAAGATTTAATAATTAAAATATCCATAGTCGTAGTATTATCGAGATTGGACATCGATAATGCGGAATAAACTAGTATTGCAATTGTGCGTGTTATGGGAGCATAACGGCATAGTTCTCATATATTTGTGTATTGGATACTCATGCAAGTGTAATATGAGGTTGTGTTTACCGATGGTACGGAAACAGCTTTGCTTTGGATAGACCCATCGGAATCACATTGGTAGTATGACTATGTGTCTATGGGAGTCCGAATCAGGGTAGGTGTATTTGGTCTTAACCTGAGACTTGCATCGCTAATACTTGCGACAATCGATATACTTTGGTTTTGGTCGTCCAGGGATTTAACAGGTTTTGTGTACGCCTCTTCTGGGTATATTGAGAATCGTAGTGTATTGGGTGTGATGTCAAGATGGAAGTATCACTTCAGTCATATGAAGATGATGATCACGTAGGATACGGAACTAGTACTCTTATGTACTGCAGTCATCGGGATAATATGACTAGGTCATGTTTATTCGATTATAGAGACTAGTTACCAGAGATCCGATATATGCTTCGTACGGGGCAGACACAATTACAGCCACATGCCTAGCATGTGACATTAGATACTGGATCGCAATACGCAATACTACGTATACTACGCCTGACACAGATTACATATTCCTTAAAAAAATATTTTTGGAGAATTGGGTACGCACGGTGCTTTGCTAGAAGCCAACCATGTCTTGTAAATCAGTAAGAACGTGGTATCGGGTACGCACGTGTTCGGATAGTCCGATGACCAGATTTATTACCAACAGATCCGGGGATCTCATGGGTCGCTTCCTGAAGATTCACCGATGACGTATGACTCGCACATTATTAATCTGGGATTAATTAATAGAGAGATAAAATTAATCTGGGATTAATTACGGAGATATTTTATCTGGAATAAAATACTATTAAAAGAGAGAGAACGATTAATTTGGAATTAATCGATGAAATAATATATTCGATATATTAAACGGAATTAGATTTCGACGCGGAATTAAAATTAGATTTTAATTCGGGCGAACGAGTTATTTTAGAATTAATTCGCTAGCGACGTGAATAGTAATTTTGCTAGGCATAATTATTTAATTAAATTTGATTTAATTACGTTGCAATGGAAAATTCGTTAATTCGGAATTAGCAAACCCGAGC
Source organism: Zanthoxylum bungeanum (assembly GCA_019454045.1). Classification (NCBI taxonomy): domain Eukaryota; kingdom Viridiplantae; phylum Streptophyta; class Magnoliopsida; order Sapindales; family Rutaceae; genus Zanthoxylum; species Zanthoxylum bungeanum. The sequence goes on along the minus strand of SKCR01018207.1, from coordinate 2,051 downwards.
CTGGGAGTGTTTGTGGGCCCACTCGTATTTCGAATCAAGTGGGGCCCACATGTCACATCACGCGTCACATCATTTGTCATTCTTGTGATGGAAGTCACATCAACTTTGAGTGATGTGATGGATGTCACTTTTTGACAAGAAACCCACTTGGATTCGAAATCCAAGCAAACCCCAAGCAACAGACAGAACCCCAAGAACCGCGAATATGATTTTGTAGAAACAAAACCTTTCCAAGGCCACAAAGAAGACCCACAAAGAACTTGCCCTTGAGAACTTTTAAGATGAATCCTTGTAGTGTTTTGCTAGCAATGGAGACGCCACTAAGTTTGCCAAAACTTAGATAAGTCGATTCAAACTTGAAAAGGGGAATCCCTCCCTTACAATAATTCGGCCATAGCCAAAGCTTTAAGCTTTTTGAGTTTTAAATTCGTTGGTTTGCCTCAAATGAAGAAGAAAGTAAGCTTAAATATTGTTACAAAAAGAAACCCTAAAGGCATAAAGACAATAATGCCCCTAAAAACGAAATTACACAAATATCAAGTCTTTAAGTCTTTAAAAGCCTAAAAAAGCTTTATTCTAAACTGATTTGGGCCAAGTGAAATGGCTTTGGGCCCTTTCCATCGAAGCCCACATGCGCCTCTATTTGTTGGTTGCAGCCGGCCATAAAACTCTGAACTAATCCCGCCATTGCTTCTCTGAGTCTTTTGGTCCTCTGCCTCGTAATTGGCCCTTCTGGTACTTGTAATGCGTCATTTGGTTTGTTGTCTGCCTGGATCATGTCATCCCCTCCCTCTTGAAAAGGATTCGACCTCGAATCTGTACCTGCATCAAAAGGAGTTAAGTCAGAAACATTAAATGTAGCAGACACATTATACTTACCTTGTAAATCCAGCTTGTATGCATTGTCATTAATCCGTTCCAAAACTTGAAATGGACCATCCCCTCTCGGTTGTAGCTTAGATTTATGTTGTTCAGGAAATCTCTCCTTGCGCATGTGTACCCAAACCCAATCTCCAGGCTGAAATACCACACGCTTTCTTCCCTTATTAGCATGAGAAGCATATTGCTCATTCTTTCGTTGTATTTGCTCTCTTACTTTCTCATGTATGTGCTTCACCAAATCGGCCTTCCTTTTTCCATCGAGCCCCGCGTGCTCATCAACAGGCAAAGGTAACAAATCCAATGGAGTTAGTGGCTGAAAACCATAAACAATTTCAAAAGGTGAAAATGAAGTAGAAGAATGAATGCTACGATTATATGCAAACTCAATAAATGGCAAACAATCTTCCCAACTCTTCAAATTCTTGCCAACTATAGTGCGTAATAATTGAGATAAAGTCCTATTAACTACCTCTGTTTGTCCGTCAGTCTGTGGATGACATGTGGTAGAATACAATAGTTTGGTGCCTAGTTTAGCCCACAACACCTTCCAAAAATGGCTAAGGAACTTAACATCTCTATCAGATACAATACTCCTAGGTATACCATGGAGTCGCACTATGTCTCTGAAAAATAAATCTGCAATGTTTGTAGCATCATCGGTTTTATGACATGCAATGAAATGAGCCATTTTACTAAACCTATCAACTACAACAAAGATTGAATCTCTACCCTTCTTTGTCCTAGGCAAACCTAACACAAAATCCATCGATATATCAACCCAGGGTTCACTAGGTACAGGCAAAGGAGTATACAAACCATGTGGCATTAATTTAGATTTAGCATGCTTACATGTTAGACACTTATCACAAATACGCTCAACATCACGTTTCATTTTAGGCCAATAAAAGTGCTCATGTAAAATAGCTAAAGTCTTAGTAATCCCAAAATGCCCCATCAAACCTCCCACATGCGCTTCTTTCACAAGCAACTCACGCATACTACAAGCAGGAACACACAACATGTTCGTTTTAAATAAGAATCCATCATGAATGTAAAACTTTCCAAAAGATGACTTTGCACAAGTAGCATAAATCTCACCAAAATCAGAATCACACTCATATAATTCCTTAATCAAATCAAATCCCAACATCCGTGCATGCATTGAAGTA
>SKCR01018206.1:0-20384 GCA_019454045.1 Zanthoxylum bungeanum | reverse complement strand
AGCCATCTCTTCCAATAGATCACATGCAACATTTTCATCTTTGTCCAATAGCGCACCTCTAGTCTTCATCATTTCATTAAGCCCATTGTAGAAGGTATGAGCTTGAAGCCATTTTACAATATCGTGATGTGGGCACTTGCGCAGCGGGTCTTTATATATCTCACACGCCTCATATAAGGACTTTGAATCTTTTTACATAAATGACGTGATGTCATTAAGCAGCTTTGATGTTCTGGCGGAAGGAAAGTATATGGCAAGGAACTTGGTGGTGAAGTCTACCCATGTCATGATAGATCATGCTGGCAATGACTTGAGCCATCCCTTCGCTATGTCTTTGAATGAATATGGAAACACTCACAAGCGAACTGCTTCTTCTGCTATTTTGTTGAAGTTCAAAGTGCTGCAGATCTCTAAAAAGTTACATATATGGGCATTAAGGTCATCATTCAGGCCACCTCCAAAATGCACTGATTGTTGTATCATTTAAAAACATGTCTTGATGTTGCACGCGTTGGCCTGAAATGGTGGTGGGATAATACAAGATATAGGTCCATCAATGATTGCTATTATCCTGTTCCGAATTGAGATTGGCACTGCTACTTCCCATCGTTCAGGTAGTTGGTCATTCCTGATGTCAGAAATCAAAGAAAAATAAAATGAGAAAATGGTATGGGTGTTTAGATAAACAAGTAGAGTGTTGTCCTTATATTAGTAACAAAAATTAAAATAAGTAATCGACAATGACGCCAAAAACTTGATCGTAATTTTACTACTGCACGCAAATGCATATATCGCTCCGTAATATAGTGACTATTACTCGGATATCGTACCAATATTGACATATTATTTCCCCTATTAATACCAAGATTATACTACTTAATTTAAACTAAACTATTTGTTGAGAAATGAGTGATTATTCTGAAATTAACTGCAAGTAAATAATTAGCAAAAAATAATTTTGGTGATAAACTTTATATGCAAGAAGAACCTAGGGTTGTAACTTCACATAAGCACGCAAATAATGGGTTCAATCACATTTTATTCAATTAGGTTGTTACGAATTATTGACCTAGAACACTAAATTATCTACAAGCCTCTTTCAATGGTCAGGTAGAAATATTCAACTTAAACCAATTAACTATATGTCTATGTAAATTAATTTAATCCAAATTCGCTGAGGTCAGGTTCTAATAGGGAAATCTATTCAAAAGAACTAAATCTTACGCTATTGTTCTCACGGCTAACCCAAATTCCCTCCGTCGAGTTCATAAGGATTTACCAAGACTATTCTATTGTTGGCCAAACAAATAAAATAGACATCAAATCATAGAGAATAAAAAATAATAAATAACAAACCCAAGAGAATAAAAATATATAAATTAATTAAGTATAGTCTTAATATTCATTACAACCCTAAATGAATGATTTAGCTACTCATAATAAACGATAAACACAAGATAATCATTATTACAAAGCAAGAACGCATAAGAGATAAAATAGAGAGTAAAATGAAGAAAAAACTCCCGTTTGCACTTTTCGTCTTCAAACTTCAGCACCAGTTGATGCACTTGTTCTTGCCTTACTCTAGGCGTTCTTCTATGCTCTAAGACTCTAAAATTATGTAATGTGGCATGATAATAGGTTTTGGGATGAATTTATGCTAATATAGGAGGTCCGGAGGGGCTTTTCCTCATCAGAAACTGAGTTCCAGACAAAATAAGGGTGTATCTCTCATGTTGCGACACACATGGAGTGCGTTACTTGTGACTGGCGTGTTGTGACGTGTCTAACTGTGCGTCGCGACGTGGCTGCAATATTGCTCACTATCTGAATTTTTAACTTTCGTCCAGCATCAAGATGTGCATCCATACATTTAGAAAGTGCCATAATTTTTCCCCGAACTTGCCAATTTTTCGCTCGTAACATCCAATTATGCCTTGATATGATTTTTACTTGGAAAACAAACCCAAAACACATTAAAGCTCTCATACAACTTGAGATAACACACAAAATATTAAGATGAAGGGGCATGAAATAATGTATATTGACCGTTCATAACATATTCTTCTTATTAACATTATTTTTTCTTATTTAGGTAAAGTCTAATTTACACTGATATGTGCCACCAATATTGAATAAAAAAATATGATTTGCATATAGCTGTAAATTAGGTCCAAAAAGCCACCTCAAAATGAGGACTACATATTAATATTCTATAAATAGAGGTCGTACCTCACTTTGAGGAGGATTAGGCTAGATTCTTTAACATGAATTCTCTTTTGTTTTTCACAAAATTCATCTTCTTCTGCACATTGAATTCCCAACTTTCAGGGTATTGAAAATTTAGAAACAACCTAATTTTGGTGTGAGTGTGTGTTTTTCAAGTATCCTTTCATCACTCTCAAAGATTCATAAGCTAGAGGGGAAAAAATGATCCAATACCAGGGAATCCAGATTTATAGAGATTATTATGAAGGTTAAAAAATCTCTTTAATATGTTAATAGAGAAAATACCTATTTGGGGAAAATCAAGCATCCGGTGAAATGACACATGGCTGGAAAAATAGGGTTATAGGACCTCCAGTAAGAACCAATCTTCTAAACAAGGAATCAGACAGCCAATTAATTACTTTCCATTTCTTTAATCTAGATAATCGCCCATAATAGTGAAGTTTTGAGATTCTATGGAGTGGGCTAGTTAGTGGGAAATATGAATGAAATGTAACTGATGTCACTTTATTTTCCTTGTAATAAAGTATTATAAATAGTACGAGAATCCATAGATTAAGGGATCGACCTTTTGACAATCAAGCAATAATAGAGCACTTTTATCAATTTTTGTATTCTTCTTTTGATTCTATTATTTGTAGAGTTTACTATACAAAAAATTGGCGACGTCTGTGGGAATTTGAGATGAAAAGCCAAGTTTATGATTTTTCTATAATTACCAAACCCAAGAACTCAATCAAGTAAGAAAGAATGGAACCAGTGAATAAAGAGTCTAGAATCTCTGCATCCATTACTCACTAGGAGGAAGAATTATCCAACCATCTGATACTCATGATGGACATCTCGAAAATCATGAACAATATGATGAAATAGATGGAGGACCATATGCTGGTCATCAGAAAGCAGATTCAGGAATAGTTGTAAGTCATAAAAAAGAGAACCAAACGCTCAAAGCCCATACGTAAAGGAGTTGGCCCCAATAAGGGCAAAAGGAAAAGGAAGGAAGCATCCACTATTGAAAACCTCCGTGAGGAGGGCAGCCACATGAGAACCACGATGAAAGACCTCGGGGAAAGAGCCCCATCAAGATTGATGATATAGATTCCGATGTAGAGGGTAGCATAAGGAGAAACGCAAAAGCCTGGATGTGAATCATAATAAAAAAGATATCTGGTGGAATGAGGAATGTGTCGATGAAAAGTGGGCGGCATCAATAGCAAAGAGGATCAGAGACATTCGGGTGCCAATCCCAAAAGACCTGGCTGACATTGTAATCAGGAGGATGTCCTCTTCCCCATTCCAGGAGTAGATCAAGGAAAAACTAAAACCCCGAGACTTCACCCCACTCAGCTTTGAAAAATACAATAGGAAGTTAGACCGAGTTACTCACTTGGTTAAGTTTCGACAGAGGCTCACGCATGAAACACCAACGAGGCTCTGAAGTGCAAGTTTTTCATCACCATTTTGCTGGCAATTCCCTCTCTTGATTCCTGCAATTGCTAGAGTGGTCTATACAGAGCTTTGAAGATCTGGGTGGAGATTATTGAGCAGTACTATAGCCATTATCCCGCTGAAGTTACAATGGCTGACCTACAGTTGGAACAGAGATATGATAAACCTTTCAGACACTACTTACAGAGGTTCGTTGTCAAGATGAGCACCCTCAACAACCTATATTCAAATTTAGCAGCAACCTTCTTTGTCAAGGGGTTGATTGATGGGTCCTACATTTATGAGGAGTTCCTGAAGGTACCTCATTACGACATGTCGGAAGTACAGACTAGAGTAGAAGGCTTGCTGAAGGTAATGAAGAATAGAACCGGTATGTCACAAGCTGCTGTGATCACAGGGGTATATCAAGGTCGCAATAGCCAAACTATGAGTGGGCAGAGCTAGGACTCGAAGAAAAGAAAGTCACAAGAAGACAAGAAGGAAGCCAAAACCCTAGGTGTTATGATTGGTGCGCAGAGTGCCAATCCGGATCGTATTTATGTCTGATTCATAAATACGAACAATTTATTTTTCCATAATATTACTTATTTAATGGTGGCACCTCTTGTATTTTATACACATATTCGATCTAATTGCGATTAGATATCTAATTATGATTAGATTGAAACTAAATTTGATTTATTGATACATGTATATTAGATAAAGACCCTAGGATTTACAACGTAGTGTGCAGTTACAACGTAGTTTGTAATTGACATTGGGAAGCGTCACTATAAGTCATATATCCTTAAATAAAGTTCATGTTCAAGATTTACTAACATGGGCCGGTTAGTAAAATCTGTTGAGACTAGTAAATGTCGTATATAGTGACTTGGTCCGATGGTTTATCCCAATGAACCATGAGTCTCGGGAGACTCGTATAGATATGTATGTGTTTATTTGATAAATATAAATGACCCAACGAAGATTTCCTAATAGATGGTACACCAACGTCAATAGGAATCTTCTCGAGTTGAGCGAGCACAGTGATCCTTCGACTTAAGATACCACAGTGGATATATGAGTTATCCTCCACACTTTGATGGCAATCACGTCACCGATCTATTTAGATTAGACCTCCGCCTGTTCGTTGGGTGTGGATTGATGCTCATGATATCCAGTGCGTATCAAGATAGAATCCGCCAGTCCTGTGTACAGGGTATAGGTATCCTACACGTGTTTACGATCTAGTAAATCCATGACCTTGGTATAACTTTTGAAACAAGTTCTGAGTGTTATTTAGAGATCGTAAATTTGAAAGTCGACTATATTGTACCAAAAATATTTGACATTTTTATCTATATCTCAGGTATAATATGGATAGCCTGTGACGGAGGGATTATACGTATGCAATGACCTCGACTTGCATAGTTTAACGAGATTATCTGTGGTCGTCATAATTCATGAGTGGGTAAATTATGGACAAGAAATTAAATTTCGTGACGAATAAACCTAAACTTAGAGAGTCCCACAATATGAAATGTACTCGTTGAGCACTTTGGCAACATGTTATGAATAATATAGATTATTCGTAATACTACATCGGATTAAATGTGTTAATTTGAATCGTTTAAACGGTTTTAACGAAAACACATGCTTTAAGAGATTTTGGTCAATCGTAATTATTGTGTATTTGTATTTGATACATAATTCGATTAGATACACATTAATTAATTGTCAAATGTTACTTTGACACATGCCATTAATATATGTATTTGTTATTTAATGTAAATAAAAATACATATATAATAATAATTATATTAATTAATTATTTTGATATTTAAATGTTAAATATTTGAATAATTAAATAATATACTTTTTCCATAATTGTTATGAAAAATGTTTGATTATTATTGGTTACAAATGGCATGAGTTTATTAAGCTTTAAGTGTGCAAATTTGATTTGTCAAATTAAAGCTTATTATATTTAATTGAATTAAATTGTAAAAAATGACCAAAATGCCCCATTGAAAGTCAGTTAAGCTTTTTTTTATTGGAAAATTTTATTTTCTTCATTTAGAGGAAGCTGTGGCGAATACCTCACCCTCCAAAAGGCTCTCAAATTGCTTGATGATTCAAGTAAGGGAAAAGAAGGAAATTAAAAAAAAAACTTAAGAAATTAGAGGATTAAAGGTAATTCTACCAATCCATAAGCTTAGAAAATTTTTTTCTTGTTTCTTGATGATCTAATGAGATCTAGGGTTCTTCTTTTCTATAAATTTAGGGCTTTTGGTTTTGGAGGATGGAATTGGAAGCCTATTGCATGTGTGAAGTTGTTTTGAATAATATTATTGTAATATTGTTTCAATTTTGTCATTTGATGATAAGTTGCCATTCTAGAGTGTTATGACCACTCTTGTAATGCCTAGAATTTTTTGGGGGTTCATTTGTGGTGACTTTGGTTGGTGTTAAGATTAATTTGATTAATGTTGAAAAAGTTGGATTAAAGCATGAAAAATTGACATTTTTGGTTTATGAATTAGATCTGGAAAATTTGGGTATGTTAATTCAATTGATGTCATATAAATGTATTGGATGTGTTTTGGGTATTGGAACAATTGCCAGAAATTGTTTTGGAGTTGAAATAAGCGAAAACAATGAAAAATGATGTTAGTGGGTGACTTTTAAGCCAACCGGGTGACGGCTACCCATACAATGAATTTGTCACTGTTCGGGCAGCCCATGAACTACCCTAATACTATTGGGGCTGACCTGGACAGCCCTCAAATGTATTGGGTAGTCGGTTTGGTCAAAAATACGTTTTATGCCATTTTACAGAAAAATGTTTTTCGTAAAAGTTTCCCGATGTTTCTTAACTATTTATGTCGTTATTTGATATCGAATAAATATGTTTAGGTGAAATATGAATAAATTATTTATAATAGATATTGAATAATTTATTCGGTAATTTAAAAAGATTTTAAAATTACGATTTCGCCTAAACAGCGCTTCCGCAATCACCCTTTGCCCAAAAACCAACACAAAATGGTATCAGAGCAGGTCAGATCCTTCATCCATTACACTAATCATGCTTAATATATGATATATAATCCAATTTTGATGTTTGCACATGCACGTAATCTATATGTTTCTTCACTTTTCGGTTCTACGATAACGGGAAACGTAACGAAAATTTATTAGTTAAGTTAAGTTATGTTTTCTAAAGGTAGAGTTGAATTGTTTAGAAAATTATCTAGATTAAAATTCTACATATGATGTAGAACGATGATTCCTTGAGGAATATCCTCGCTTAAATAAGGTTGTAAAGTAACGTGTATTGGATGCATGTTTCTTGGTCCGTCTTATCAATACGGTTTATGGGTATCTTTCTATGGCTGCATTTGAGATCGTGCCAAAGCAGTGAGGGTGTAGTTGATAGAATTTTATCCATGCCGGATGTATATTTGATACTAGATAAATTCAAGTGAAAGTGGAAATCCTGAACGTGCCAAAACTGTCAGGACTACATCGGTAGCTTGAGTTTGTCATTGGCAAGTGAAGCCTTGATACGCCTCCTTGTGAACGTGCCAAAGCTGTCATAACAAGAAACGGTCAGGATCAAAATCAGGAGTCACAGTGAGTGTGATTGACAATGAGTTGTCTACCTAATTAATATACGTAGGCGAGATGAGCCAAAGCTGTGAATCGAAATATATTCATGGGATCCTATTCTCACTATGAATTTGATTTAATTATTGAATTCATGTTTTCTGTTGGGGATTATGTATTACGTAAAGTAGTGGGAGACACTGCTGGGTTAAAAAATCCATAACTGAAGAAGTGCGTAATTTTATGGAAAGTGCTGCTTTTGTTTTCTTTTATTCTATATTGTTGATAGAAACATACTTCTAATCGATTGCATGCATATTATTTGAATATGTTTTCTGACTTCTCTTATGGTTGCGTATTTCTAGAATAAGTTCTAGAATGTTAGTAGACTTGGATATTGTTAGATTAGTCAAAACCATCGGGAACTGTTGTTCCCGTTTTCTTAAAAATCAAGATGGTTAGTGACTTAGTTACTATGTCACGATTAGTAATCTAAATAGATATCTGTTTTAGGATATAATTGTCTAGAGAGAATAGTTTCTTGTGCAGTAAGAATTGACATGAATCAGTTCATGTCTCGAGATTCTTGACTGGCATTAAGAAAACTCCATTAGGTATTTTGTTTATCTTATAATGACGTTTCTTGGCTTTAGTGACTTTTAGAAGTCACGTGTTTGTCACAGTTTGCTAATCAATTATTTACAATTATTTTGAATAATTGAAGGCAAAATTATAAAGCTAAAGAAAAGAGATGTGTATAGTTGTGTATAAGGAATATTGATTCTCACAATACGACAACTGTAGGTATTGATACCAGATCTCCCATCTAGTTATTTAAAATAATGTTTAATGATTGTTTTGATATTTGATATCAGAACTTGCGACTATTGGATAGTTACTTGTTCTTTATAAACAGTTGTTACATATTTTAATATGACTAGTAGTGTCATTGATAAGAAAATAAACATTAAAAAATATATTCGGTTAATTAAATAACTTAGAACAATGCTTTATGAGATTTTATCACATAAGCATTAGATGCTTATTCCGTATGGAAAAAGGATGGTATGATACAAGATCACACCATATATCCTTATCCATTTAATGAATATTGTATTCAGGATGTGATTAAATCTCATTTAACAAATGATCGTCATTGAACCACATATTTATTAAACTAATACTTTGGAAGTATGTAGTTTAATGAATTGTAAATTGCCATTGATAGTTTTCTTTACTTCGTAACTTAGTTAATGAATTATCATGACTTGGTTACATGTTGCTAATAGAATATATATATTGAACGTCTTGAATGGTTCGAGAACTTTCAATATGTTTCTGATGAAATGCGTATAGAATATTTTGAATGGTTCAAAGATATTCTATTTGAAGTGTTGAAAACTATATTTTTAAAATTCATCGATATGGGGACTCTAGCTCCGACCATGTCAACTATGATGGTCTCGCTGCTGCCAGTCCTTCCACCAGTGAATGCTGGCACTCCCGAACCTCTGTGTCTAGGTCCTGCCGAAAAAGACTGCAGTGGATCTAATTCGTAGAATTAGCCTCGCCGATCGATCTTAATTAAATGGCACTATGCTTAACACATGTAATTTGAAGTGTGTTTTCGGGGACTATGAAACGACTTAACTTACTATACTATAGGAGGTTCTGCAGTTGTGCATGACTGAAGGAAGAGAAATGGTTCTAAAAAGAATGGAACATATCTCCGAGCATTCTGGTTACGTTGAATTCTCCGTGAAGATGCGGAGTCTTTCCCTTATCTTGGTAACCCTCTTTCTCTTTCTATTAATCTTTCTCTGTGCAATTTTGGAGATGATGAATCTTCTCATTCTCCAGAAGCGAACCTGGCCGAGTCTGGCCTATCATCAAATTAGCGAAACATGGGCAAAGGGGGGCTTTGATCCCAACGACAGAGAGGATATACTGGGATCAAGATCCTTAGCTATTTGAGCTATTCAGAAAGTGGAATCGGAATCTCTGTCACTCAAAGACTCTCTTTCCTTCGCCCTAGAACTTGTAACTCTATTTTCATTGGTCGCTCCTTGATTAGAGCAATAGATAGATAGAGACAAATAGGAATAACCAAACCACGTCTACAAAATGCCAGTACCATGCAGCTGCTTCAAAGCCAACGTGATGCTCCTTGGTCAGATGACCAAGATATTGGCGAATACCACATATGATCAAGAAAAGAGTACCTATAATCACATGAAAACCATGAAAGCCAGTTGCTAAGTAAAAGGTAGAACCATAAATACTATCCGAAATAGTGAAGGGTGCTTGATAATATTCCATTCCTTGAAAGCCAGTGAATACTAGAGCCAGTAAAACGGTAGCTACTAAAGCATAAACTGCTCTTTTTTCCTTCCCCGCGAGTATAGCATGATGAGCCCAAGTTACGGCAGCTCCGGATGAAAGGAGAATAAGGGTATTAAGAAAAGGGATTTCCCAAGGATCTAAAACGTGGAATAGCGGCCTTGGAAGTTGGAAGAAGGAGCAAGGAGCAAGGAGCTACGAGCTACAGTTTGGTAAAGGCCTTATTCTATTCCTTACGGAATAGCGGCCTTGGAGGAGGGAGCTACTTAGTTCGGTTAAGGCCTTATTTTGAATTGTTTGAGGATGTTTGATATGATCTAACACGTGAATTTATGGCAATTAGTTCTAAAGTTATTTAATAGATGTGATTCTAACACAATATCATTCTTCTACGATTCCATCGTGATGGCATTGGCCAGTGGAAGAAATAGAATCTTATATGATTTGATTCGTTTGATATTGAGTGTTCCCGAATTAGTTTTCAATACTCTTGGGGTTACAGTTACACTAATTCACCCTTTTAATTAAGGTTCCATTAGTTTCTATAGTTACGTATATGATATGTATAAGTAGAAAATTTGAATCTTAAAAGGTTTGAGATTTGAATCTTTCTTTTATATAATGGTTATATAATTGAAAGTACTTGCGCCTCAGAGGTAGAAGTAAAAGTTTATCGTTTATTCTATTTAATAGAATATTGTATTCTATTTGATAGAATATATTTTCTACAATCTCGAGTAATAAAAATTATTTTATTACTTGGAAAGTAACATAAGATATTAATGAAAGACTTGACTTATTGAAGTCAAATGTTAGAGTGATAAACTGTAGTGGAACTACATAATTAATTAGATGAAATGACCTTACGATATCTTCCGTATAAGTTTAATAGAATGTCAGAATCATTTACAAAGTATTTGATACTTAATGGTTCTGTTGTTTTCTTATTGAAGAAAATTATTCTATAACTTATAGTGGGAGCGATATTTGATATCGATTTCGAAAATTACCATTGAACCATAGATCTAAGATTGTTCATTGCTTACTACGATCAAGTTTTAAACTTGATTAAGCTTTCGCTATGAATCGTTCATAAAATGTGCAAATTATTTGCACAGCAAAAGTAAAGTGAGCTTGATAAAGGTTTGACCTTTATAGTATGCAGTGAGAAAGGTTATACTTAGCAATCTATTGTAGATTCTGAGAAAACTTGTCTCAAGTCGCACTAATTGAACAATTAAGGACCTGTTGGTTAGTGTTGATATTAAACAATGTATTTTGGCTAAAGAATGCAAAGTGGCGTTCCTGAATGTTTTCTTCGAATCAGAAATCCATTGTGGTTTCTTTGTTTTAAGGGTTCGTTCTAGAATTGCCATAGAGTTTGTATTCTGCTAAGATCAAAGTTTGATATATTGGCTTATAGAGCCTATTGTAGACTCAGATAAGCTTTCCGTAAATTTGTGTTCTCTAATTTTGATACTGTCTGATTTTATCAAAGCATAGAGAATACATATTTGATAGTAGGGTCAGCGGGAGCGTACCAATTTCTTTCTACTATTATATACCCTAACGACATTATCATTATTAATGTAATAATGAAATATTTGTGAGGTAAAAAGTTGACCTAAGTCTTCTTTTCTCCGTGAAAGCAGTGGGAGTAGTCTCTAATATATTTGATATAAAGTTTTATATATGATATAAAACTAGAGACTTGTGAGATACTCTCATTATTCGTGCATTAGATATGATCTAATAAAGGACACAACAAGACTATTTATATGACAGTTAGTATAACTATTTGACAGTTATTGTGTCTCTTATATATAGTATTATCTTTCGTAAAAGATGATTCCTTTGTCGAAAGAGAAATTGATTAGAATATCTAGTCAATCTGATGCATCATATGATGATTGCATAATGAATACTATATAATGTGCGATTAAAGATATCAATTTAATTGTAATTATTACGAGTTATTTTGATATGCTGTAGACCATAAGATGGATCTTACAACATGCTCTTTGTGATCTTTTAGATATTAAGAACGAGTTTTTTATTCATGGAGAATATAATCTGCAACCATTAGTGTCAGATTAGTTTTGAGACTAATTATGACATTAGATTGTATATGTCATATAAAGTCAGACAAGATGCAGTAAGAGTGTCACAGTTGATTCTATTGAATTAGTGGAATTAGTTGTAACTTATGAAGTATTGACTTATGAATTTGCATAGTGACCTCATATATTAGAAGTTTTTGATATTAGTATTATGCTTGCGGTTGTCTCATAATATTTGGATTTGATTTCTAAATACATAGACAACTTAGTAACTATAACACAATATTGATATTGGATCTGAGTCATAACGACGTAGAACATGGGTTCTACAAAATATGAATGATGTTGGCTAAGGAAAACAATTGGGTTTGTTGGACAGACTCAATTTGTTAAAGCGGGCTTACTTGTTGTTGTCTACCTCCTGAGTGCTAGGTAAGCTCTTGAGGGTCATGAGTATGTGATACACATTGAGATGTGTATATGATAACGTGGATTGGCACTAAAGCAAGTGGGAGAAATTGTTAGGGTTGGTACTCAGAGTGCCAATACGGATCATATTTATATCCAATTCATAAATACGAACAATTCCTTTTTCCATAATATTACTTATTTAATGGTGGCACCTCTTGTCTTTTATACACATATTCGATCTAATTGCGATTAGATATCTAATTATGATTAGATTGAAACTAAATTTGATTTAGTGATACATGTATATTAGACAAAGACCCTAGGATTTACAACGTAGTGTGCAGTTACAACGTAGTTTGTAATTGACATTGGGAAGCGTCACTATAAGTTATATATCCTTAAATAAAGTTCCTGGTCAAGATTTACTAACACGGGTCGGTTAGTAAAATCTGCTGAGACCAGTACATGTCGTATATCTTGACTTGGTCCGATGGTTTATCCTAATGAACCATGAGTCTCGGGAGACTCGTATAGACATGTAGGTATTTATTCCATAAACACTGAACGACTCACTGAAGATTTCCTAATAGTTGGTACACCAACGTCAATAGGAATCTTCTCGAGTTGAGTGAGCATAGTGATCCTTCGATTTGAGATACCACAATGGATATATGAGTTATCCTCCAAACTTTGATGAGAGTCACGTCACCGATCTATTTAGATCAGACCTTCGCCTGTTCGTTGGGTGTGGACTTATGCTCATGATATCCAATGTGTATCAAGATAGAATCCGCCAGTCTTGTGTACAGGGCATATGTATCCTACACGTGTTTACTATCTAGTAAATCCATGGCTGTGGTATAACTTCGGAAACAAGTTCCGAGTGTTATTTAGTAATCGTAAATTTAAAAGTCGACTATATTATACCGAAAGAATTTGACGTTTTTATCTATATCCCAGGTATAATATGGATAGCCTGTGACGGAGGGATTATAAGTATGCAATGACCTCGACTTCCATAGTTTAGCGAGATTATATGTGGTCGTCATAATTCATGAGCGGGTGAATTATGGACACGAAATTGTATTTCGTGACGGATAAACCTAAACTTAGAGAGTACCACAATATGACTTGTACTCGTTGAGCACTTGAGCAACGAGTTATGAATAATACAGATTATTCATAATACTTCATCGAATTAAATGAGTTAATTCGAATCGTTTAAACGGTTAAACGAAAACACATGCTTTAAGGGATTTTGGTCAATCGTAATTATTGTGTATTTGTATTTGATACATAATTCAATTAGATACACATTAATTAATTGTCAAATCAGACTTTGACACATGCCATTAATATATGTATTTCTTATTTAATGTAAATAAAAATACATATATAATACTAATTATATTAATTAATTATTTAGATATTTAAATGTTAAATATTGAAATAATTAAATAATATACTTTTTCCATAATTGTTATGAAAAATATTTGATTATTATTGGTTACAAATGGCGTGATTTTATTAAAATTTAAGTGTGCAAATTTGATTTGTCAAATTAAAGATTATTATATTTAATTGAATTAAATTGTAAAAGAATGACCAAAATGCCCCCTTGAAAGTCGGTTAAGCTTCTTTTTATTTGGAAAATTTTATTTTCTTCATGTAGAGGAAGCTATGGCCGAATAACTCACCCTCCAAAAAGCTCTCAAATTTCTTGATGATTCAAGTAAGGGAAAAGAAGAAAATCAAGAAAAAGGCTTAAGGAATTAGAGGATTAAAGGTAATTCTACAAATCCCCAAGCTTAGAAAATTTGTTTCTTGTTTCTTGATGATCTAGTGAGATCTAGGGTTTATTCTTTTCTATAAATTTGGGGCTTTTTGTTTTGGAGAATGGAATTGGAAGCCTATTGCATGTGTGAAGTTGTTTTAAATAATATTATTGAAATATTGTTTCAATTTTATCATTTGATGATAAGTTGACATTCTAGAGTGTTATAACCACTCTTGTAATGACTATAATTTTTATTGGGTGGTTCATTTGTGGTGACTTTGCTTGGTGTGAAGATTAATTTGATTAATGTTGAAAAAGTTGGATTAAAGCATGAAAATTGACATTTTTGGTTTCTGGATCAGATCTAGAAAATCTGGGTTTATGTTGATGAAATTGATTTCATATAAATGTATTGGGTGTATTTTGGGTGTTGGAACAATTGCCGGAAATTGTTTCAAAATGCAGGGTATGTTAACATCTTACTACATATCCAGAACTATGAAATCTATTGGAAGCTTAAAATGCCCCACTTGTACCATCATATCCTATATCTTACCTTTGGGTATCTTGACAGTTATGTCAGCAAATTATAAGGTCATGGAAGTAGACTTTAGCTCATGAAACCCCAACCTCTTCACCATAGGTAGCGACATTAGATTAATTTCTGACCCTAAGTCGCATAATACTATTGACTCGCAATCTGCAATGGTACAATCTATGGTGAACATGCCAGGATCCTTACATTTAGTTGCCGTCAGTCTTTGCAATATGACACTGCATACCTTTGTAAGCCTTTTTCCTTTTGACATTGTTATTCATAAGTTAAGTTGTCGCTCTCTTCATCCCATTCACCCTGGATTCTTGCAGTGGAGGTTGTGGTTTATGACTCAAGCTCAGTAAATCATCAAAGGAATATGCATTCACAAATTTCCATATCAAGCTCTTCATTCGACATTTGCGTAATGCTTTCATCCTCTACTTCCTTATGGATGACTGAGATGACGTTGCATAATTCTTTTCCTGCCCTTCTCGAGTTGTCATCTATGTTACTTGGGCAAGCTCAATGTGGCCTCTGACTTTGATTAATCGTAAGCTGTCCAATTTGGGTCTCCAATGCTCTTATGGTTGCTGTTTGACTATGAAAATATGGCATCATACTTGGTTTCTTGCTTCTTGAGCATGTTTACTAGTAGATACTTCAAATCTGGTTTCTCCTCATACTCTTGACTGTTATGCCACCCAAGGTTGTTGCTATTGGAGTACAGTTATGGCATTGTCTGTTGTAGTTGTTCACATACTTAACAGATTCACCATGTGGGGCGTAGGGCTCTCCATTCAGTACTCCCCAAAATCTGGCACTTGTAGCTCCAGCATTGTTCACAGCTTGCTTATTTAGGATCTTTAAACATTTGTAGATTTGGTCTAGCTTGGAATTCACAACTGTGTTTAGCTATATCCCATGGACTTCCGCCACTAGCTACTGAATACTCCTTTCAGTTGGTCATAGAGAGTTGTTGTTAGCCATCTCTTCCAATAGATCCCATGCAACATTTTCATCTTTGGCCAATAGCGCACCTCTAGTCTTCATCATTCCATTAAGCCCATTGTAGAAGGTATGAGCTTGAAGACATTTTACAATATCGTGATGTGGGCACTTGCGCAGCGGGTCTTTATATATCTCCCACGCCTCATATAAGGACTTTGAATCTTTTTGCATAAATGACGTGATGTCATTAAGCAGCTTTGCTGTTCTGGCGGAAGGAAAGTATATGGCAAGGAACTTGGTGGCGAAGTCTACCCATGTCATGATAGATCATGCTGGCAATGACTTGAGCCATCCCTTCGCTATGTCTTTGAATGAATATGGAAACACTCACAAGCGAACTGCTTCTTCTGCTATTTTGTTGAAGTTCAAAGTGCTGCAGATCTCTAAAAAGTTACATATATGGGCATTAAGGTCATCATTCAGGCCACCTCCAAAATGCACTGATTGTTGTATCATTTAAAAACATGTCTTGATGTTGCACGCGTTGGCCTGAAATGGTGGTGGGATAATACAAGATATAGGTCCATCAATGATTGCTATTATCCTGTTCCGAATTGAGATTGGCACTGCTACTTCCCATCGTTCAGGTAGTTGGTCATTCCTGATGTCAGAAATCAAAGAAAAATAAAATGAGAAAATGGTATGGGTGTTTAGATAAACAAGTAGAGTGTTGTCCTTATATTAGTAACAAAAATTAAAATAAGTAATCGACAATGACGCCAAAAACTTGATCGTAATTTTACTACTGCACGCAAATGCATATATCGCTCCGTAATATAGTGACTATTACTCGGATATCGTACCAATATTGACATATTATTTCCCCTATTAATACCAAGATTATACTACTTAATTTAAACTAAACTATTTGTTGAGAAATGAGTGATTATTCTGAAATTAACTGCAAGTAAATAATTAGCAAAAAATAATTTTGGTGATAAACTTTATATGCAAGAAGAACCTAGGGTTGTAACTTCACATAAGCACGCAAATAATGGGTTCAATCACATTTTATTCAATTAGGTTGTTACGAATTATTGACCTAGAACACTAAATTATCTACAAGCCTCTTTCAATGGTCAGGTAGAAATATTCAACTTAAACCAATTAACTATATGTCTATGTAAATTAATTTAATCCAAATTCGCTGAGGTCAGGTTCTAATAGGGAAATCTATTCAAAAGAACTAAATCTTACGCTATTGTTCTCACGGCTAACCCAAATTCCCTCCGTCGAGTTCATAAGGATTTACCAAGACTATTCTATTGTTGGCCAAACAAATAAAATAGACATCAAATCATAGAGAATAAAAAATAATAAATAACAAACCCAAGAGAATAAAAATATATAAATTAATTAAGTATAGTCTTAATATTCATTACAACCCTAAATGAATGATTTAGCTACTCATAATAAACGATAAACACAAGATAATCATTATTACAAAGCAAGAACGCATAAGAGATAAAATAGAGAGTAAAATGAAGAAAAAACTCCCGTTTGCACTTTTCGTCTTCAAACTTCAGCACCAGTTGATGCACTTGTTCTTGCCTTACTCTAGGCGTTCTTCTATGCTCTAAGACTCTAAAATTATGTAATGTGGCATGATAATAGGTTTTGGGATGAATTTATGCTAATATAGGAGGTCCGGAGGGGCTTTTCCTCATCAGAAACTGAGTTCCAGACAAAATAAGGGTGTATCTCTCATGTTGCGACACACATGGAGTGCGTTACTTGTGACTGGCGTGTTGTGACGTGTCTAACTGTGCGTCGCGACGTGGCTGCAATATTGCTCACTATCTGAATTTTTAAGTTTCGTCCAGCATCAAGATGTGCATCCATACATTTAGAAAGTGCCATAATTTTTCCCCGAACTTGCCAATTTTTCGCTCGTAACATCCAATTATGCCTTGATATGATTTTTACTTGGAAAACAAACCCAAAACACATTAAAGCTCTCATACAACTTGAGATAACACACAAAATATTAAGATGAAGGGGCATGAAATAATGTATAATGACCGTTCATAACATATTCTTCTTATTAACATTATTTTTTCTTATTTAGGTAAAGTCTAATTTACACTGATATGTGCCACCAATATTGAATAAAAAAATATGATTTGCATATAGCTGTAAATTAGGTCCAAAAAGCCACCTCAAAATGAGGACTACATATTAATATTCTATAAATAGAGGTCGTACCTCACTTTGAGGAGGATTAGGCTAGATTCTTTAACATGAATTCTCTTTTGTTTTTCACAAAATTCATCTTCTTCTGCACATTGAATTCCCAACTTTCAGGGTATTGAAAATTTAGAAACAACCTAATTTTGGTGTGAGTGTGTGTTTTTCAAGTATCCTTTCATCACTCTCAAAGATTCATAAGCTAGAGGGGAAAAAATGATCCAATACCAGGGAATCCAGATTTATAGAGATTATTATGAAGGTTAAAAAATCTCTTTAATATGTTAATAGAGAAAATACCTATTTGGGGAAAATCAAGCATCCGGTGAAATGACACATGGCTGGAAAAATAGGGTTATAGGACCTCCAGTAAGAACCAATCTTCTAAACAAGGAATCAGACAGCCAATTAATTACTTTCCATTTCTTTAATCTAGATAATCGCCCATAATAGTGAAGTTTTGAGATTCTATGGAGTGGGCTAGTTAGTGGGAAATATGAATGAAATGTAACTGATGTCACTTTATTTTCCTTGTAATAAAGTATTATAAATAGTACGAGAATCCATAGATTAAGGGATCGACCTTTTGACAATCAAGCAATAATAGAGCACTTTTATCAATTTTTGTATTCTTCTTTTGATTCTATTATTTGTAGAGTTTACTATACAAAAAATTGGCGACGTCTGTGGGAATTTGAGATGAAAAGCCAAGTTTATGATTTTTCTATAATTACCAAACCCAAGAACTCAATCAAGTAAGAAAGAATGGAACCAGTGAATAAAGAGTCTAGAATCTCTGCATCCATTACTCACTAGGAGGAAGAATTATCCAACCATCTGATACTCATGATGGACATCTCGAAAATCATGAACAATATGATGAAATAGATGGAGGACCATATGCTGGTCATCAGAAAGCAGATTCAGGAATAGTTGTAAGTCATAAAAAAGAGAACCAAACGCTCAAAGCCCATACGTAAAGGAGTTGGCCCCAGTAAGGGCAAAAGGAAAAGGAAGGAAGCAGCCACTATTGAAAACCTCCGTGAGGAGGGGGCAGCCACATGAGAACCACGATGAAAGACCCCGGGGAAAGAGCCCCATCAAGATTGATGATATAGATTCTGATGTAGAGGGTAGCATAATGAGAAACGCAAAAGCCTGGATGTGAATCATAATAAAAAAAAGATATCTGGTGGAATGAGGAATGTGTCGATGAAAAATGGGCGGCATCAATAGCAAAGAGGATCAGGGACATTCGGGTGCCAATCCCAACAGACTTGGCTGACATTATAATCAGGAGGATGTCCTCTTCCCCATTCCAGGAGTAGATCAAGGAAAAACTAAAACCCCGAGACTTCACCCCACTCAGCTTTGAAAAATACAATAGGAAGTTAGACCGAGTTACTCACTTGGTTAAGTTTCGACAGAGGCTCACGCATGAAACACCAACGAGGCTCTGAAGTGCAAGTTTTTCATCACCATTTTGCTGGAAATTCCCTCTCTTGATTCCTGCAATTGCTAGAGCGGTCTATACAGAGCTTTGAAGATTTGGGTGGAGATTATTAGCAGTACTATAGCCATTATCCCGCTGAAGTTACAATGGCTGACCTACAGTTGGAACGGAGATATGATGAACCTTTCAGACACTACTTACAGAGGTTCGTTGTCAAGATGAGCACCCTCAACAACCTATATTCAAATTTAGCAACAACCTTCTTTGTCAAGGGGTTGATTGATGGGTCCTACATTTATGAGGAGTTCCTGAAGGTACCTCATTACGACATGTCGGAAGTACAGACTAGAGTAGAAGGCTTGCTGAAGGTAATGAAGAATAGAACCGGTATGTCACAAGCTGTTGTGATCACAGGGGTATATCAAGGTCGCAATAGCCAAACTATGAGTGGGCAGAGCTAGGACTCGAAGAAAAGAAAGTCACAAGAAGACAAGAAGGAAGCCAAAACCCTAGGTGTTATGATTGGTGCGCAGAGTGCCAATCCGGAT
Organism: Zanthoxylum bungeanum; assembly: GCA_019454045.1. Taxonomy (NCBI): domain Eukaryota; kingdom Viridiplantae; phylum Streptophyta; class Magnoliopsida; order Sapindales; family Rutaceae; genus Zanthoxylum; species Zanthoxylum bungeanum. The sequence continues at coordinate 793 of SKCR01018206.1, read as the reverse complement.
CGTATTTATGTCTGATTCATAAATACGAACAATTTATTTTTCCATAATATTACTTATTTAATGGTGGCACCTCTTGTATTTTATACACATATTCGATCTAATTGCGATTAGATATCTAATTATGATTAGATTGAAACTAAATTTGATTTATTGATACATGTATATTAGATAAAGACCCTAGGATTTACAACGTAGTGTGCAGTTACAACGTAGTTTGTAATTGACATTGGGAAGCGTCACTATAAGTCATATATCCTTAAATAAAGTTCATGTTCAAGATTTACTAACATGGGCCGGTTAGTAAAATCTGTTGAGACTAGTAAATGTCGTATATAGTGACTTGGTCCGATGGTTTATCCCAATGAACCATGAGTCTCGGGAGACTCGTATAGATATGTATGTGTTTATTTGATAAATATAAATGACCCAACGAAGATTTCCTAATAGATGGTACACCAACGTCAATAGGAATCTTCTCGAGTTGAGCGAGCACAGTGATCCTTCGACTTAAGATACCACAGTGGATATATGAGTTATCCTCCACACTTTGATGGCAATCACGTCACCGATCTATTTAGATTAGACCTCCGCCTGTTCGTTGGGTGTGGATTGATGCTCATGATATCCAGTGCGTATCAAGATAGAATCCGCCAGTCCTGTGTACAGGGTATAGGTATCCTACACGTGTTTACGATCTAGTAAATCCATGACCTTGGTATAACTTTTGAAACAAGTTCTGAGTGTTATTTAGAGATCGTAAATTTGAAAGTCGACTATATTGTACCAAAAATAT
>SKCR01018205.1:0-20316 GCA_019454045.1 Zanthoxylum bungeanum | reverse complement strand
ACTCGACACAAAGAATAAACAATAGGGGAGTGGACCCCTGCCTTAGACCCAATGGCGCATCTGGATTCGGTTGAGAGGTAATTTGTTGTTTTACAAGCAGCGATTGGTGGTGCCCGCTCTTTCAAAATGGGTTGAGATCTTTATGCGCGAATTCCATGATACATCGATGGGGGGCATTCGTGAGCTTTCGGGACCTATCGGCGTGTGGCAGAGAATGTGTATTGGCAAGAGATGAAGAGGACATATATCGTTATGTAGCAGAGTGTGAAATTTTTCCAAAGGCAGAAATATCAGCCACCTCTCCAGGGGGATTACTTACTCAGCCGCTACTCATTCCGGATGCATATGGGACGACATAGCGATGGATTTGTTGTTGGTACCCATTCGTGTTGAGAGGTAATTTGTTGTTTTACAAGCAGCGATTGGTGGTGCCCGCTCTTTCAAAATGGGTTTGAATCTTTAATGCACGAATTCCATGATACATCGATGGGGGAAATTCTTGAGCTTTCAGGACCTATCGGCGTGTGGCATAGAATGTGTATTGGCAAGGGATGAAAAGGGACATATATCGTTATGTAGCAAAGTGAAATTTGCCAAAGGCATAAGTATTAGCCACCTCTCCAGGGGGATACTGTTCAGCAGCTACCCATTCCGGAGAGCATATGGGACGACATAGCAATGGATTTCATCATGGCCTACCTAAATCCGAGGGATATCATGTGATTTTGGTGGTGGTGGATAGACTATCTAATTACGACCATTTCTTGCTCTCAAACACCCTTTTACGGCCAAACGAGTAGCTGAATTATTTATCAAGGGAGTGGCCAAACTTCATGGTATTCCCAAGTCCATATTAGCAATAGAGACCCGTTATTTCTAAGTCATTTCTGGTCAGATTGTTCAGATTATAGGTTACTCAATTGAAGATGATTTGGCCTATCACCCACCAAAACGGATGGACAAACTGATGTCCTTAACCAGTGCTTGGAGACCTAATTGAAATCTTTGAACACCCATATCATTGGTCAAGATGGCTGCATTGGGCCGATTATTGGTACAACACTAACTATCAAGTGTCGTGGGAAAGACTCCATTTGAAGTGGTTTATGGAAGGCCACCCCCCCGATACTTTTGCAATTTGTACGGGAAACCCTAGTAGATATGGTGGCGCAGGATCTGTTAGAGAGAGATGAGGTCATTCGGCAAATGGAAAATTAATCTTCAGCAAGGCCCAAGATAAGATGCGGAAGTTGGCGATTTGCGCACCGTAAAGATATATCATTTTGTGAGGGTGATTGGGTTTTTATTTGATTAAGCTCATAGGCAACATTTCGTTTTACGATGCCTAAATGTCAAGTTAGTCGCGAGGTTTTATGTCATTTAGAGTTCTGTGCAAAGTATGGGACAGTGGCTTATAATTGGAGCTTCCACAAGGCCCCCGAATCCATCCCGTCTTTCAAGCTTCTCAACTTAAGAGATGCCCTCAGAACCCACCAAAGTGGAGCCACAGCTACCCGCGGGACTGGAAAGAAGAATCTGTTTAGTATGGTAAACCGATGCCCTTCTTTCACAAAGGTCAGTCCCATACAGAAACAAGGAGAGCTTGTCAATGGCTGTAAAATAGCGGACAGAGCAGTAGAAGAGACCACTTGGGAAGATATTGAGGTCATTCATAAACAATTTCCGAAATTCGGACTTGGGGACAATTCCCGTTTTTTCAAGGGGAGCAATGTTAGGACCTGGAGTTCCTGAATGGGCCAGAATGCACCGTGAAGGGGTTATTTAGGGGGTGAATCCGGTAACGCAGCGGAAGCGGTGAAAATCCGATTTTCAGATTTCAAAACTTTTTCTCGGATTAATTAAATAAACATATTTATTTAATATTCCAATAATCAAATTATGAAAATAAAATTCAATAAAACAATTTTAAGTGAATTTACCGAAATACCCTTACTTGTATTTTGTCCATTTTAGTCCGAAATTGATCCAATCAATTTTGAATGATTCTAAATCATTTCTAAGATGAACTTATCATGTTCAAAACATCAAAACACCAAAAAACCCAAATCCCAAAAATCCCCAAATCTCCTCAAATGCCTGAGCACCATTTGGTGCCATATTGACCATTTGGTCATTTCATGCTTCAAAACTCATCTTAATGAATCCAATCAACATGAAACTTTGCATGCATCATATACACACCCAAATGCTCAACATATATGAAAACCCCCAAATTTGGAATAGGTTAAAAACCCTAATTTTTCAATTTCCACAAATTGGACAAATTAGGCCATTTACATTAAATCAATATTTCAATCATCAATCTTTCATCTAATTCAAGTCTCAACACAATGAAACAACTCAAGATCAAATCTAGGTCATTTAAGAGTGGGTCAACAACTCTAGAATAGCAACATGGTTTCATAAACCTTAAAAGAATACATATAACTACACTAGTTACATTCTTTCTTCACCATACATGCTCAACACTTCATTCAAACTTCCATCAACAAAACACAAAGAAATAAAGAAAGAAATTATCTAAGAACAACATATGTTGAAGCCTAGATCCTAAGGAACATATTCCTCTCTAATAGTAAGTTTGAAAACTTACTAAATCCAAGCTTTTCTTTGATAAGTCTTTCTTCTCTCAAGCTTTCAAAGTTTCTTCAATGGAGTTTTTTTGTATAAAGTGTATTAGGTTAAGTGTTAAAAAATGAAAATCAATTATACTTGTTCATTTGGCCTTGGCCGAAAATACCAAAGACAAAAACAAGAAATTAATTTCAATTTCATTTCAAGTTCATTTGGTCAACTTGCACAAATATCTATAAACACTTTATTAGATATTTATTTTGGTCAACAATGCAACTAATGTCATTAACTTAATTATCCTAACATAAGATATTTATATTTTAATTAATTTAATCATTTAACAATTAAATAATTAATTAATCAAATACAAATATATTAAATATATGTATAATATTTACATTAAATATTAAAAACATATATTCATTTAGGAAATAAGTCAAATAACTCATTTTGACTATTAATTAATGTGTATTTAAATTAATCAAGTATTAAATGTAAATACACAATAATTAAGGAAATGACTATCTAGTCTCTTTAGCATGTATCTTGCGTTTAACCATTAAACGACTTTATAAATAATCAATATTATTTATTTATGTTGCTCTAGTGCTCAACGAGTATGTTTCATTATTGAGACTCTCTAGGTTCAGGTATATCCGTCACGAAATCAAATTTCGTGTCCATAATCTATCCACCCGTAGATTATGACGATCACGGATAATCTCGCTGAACCATACAGGTCGAGGTCATCGCAAATGTATAATTCCTCCGTCACAGGTATCCGGATAAATCCCAGAGATATAGATGTAAACGTCAAATCTCTATCGGGATTATCCAGTCGACTATTCTATTAGAAATCTCAAAAAGAATGTTTAGAACTAGCTTCTAAACTTACCACGGGCCCATGGTTTTATCTGATTGCTAATCATATGGACTACCTATGCTCTGGTACACATAGGACACCCTGAGGATCTATCTACACCCAACGAACAGGCGGAGGTCTGATCTAAATAGATCGGTGACGTGACTGCCGTCTAAGTGTAGAAGATGTCTCATGTGCCCACAATGGCATCTCAAGTCTAAGAATCACAAGTGCTACTCAACCCAAGAAGATTCTTATTGACGCTGGTGTACCATCCATTAAGAATCTTCGGTGAGTCGTTCAGTGTTTATCCGCTATAAACACCTACACGTCTATACTAGTCTCCAAGACTAATGGTTCATTGAGAAACCATTGGAATCATATATTCCAGTATACGACATGTACCGGTCTCAACGGGTTTACTATACTGACCAAGTAGTGTAAACCTTGACCAGGAACTGTCTGAGAATGACAACGTCATGATACTTCTCAATGTCCGTTGCGACGCTTTTGCAACTGTATCATGACTAATCATTCTAGGGTCATTACGTCTTTACCATATAAAAGATTAGATTATATTATAGAAACTGCATATATTATTACTAATAATAATGTTTTACAGAAGTATTTAACAAAATACAACCGGGAATTGGCGCTCTGAGCACCAACCCCTACAAAATCTCCCACTTGCTCTAGTGCCAATATCGATTGTATCTAATACCCATCGACTCCACGTGTTTATCAAATAACTTCGGAGGTATGGCCTTCGTCAGCGGGTCTGCTACGTTGTCTTCACTCGGTACCTTGCACACGACAATATCCCCTCGCGACACGATCTCTCGAATGATGTGGTACTTGCGTTCCACATGCTTCGACTTCTGATGCGCCCTCGGTTCCTTTGCTTGCGCAATGGCTCCAGTATTATCACAGTATAACGGAATCGCATTCTCGATACTTGGGACAACTCCCAATTCTGTGATAAAGTTCTTTATCCACACAGCCTCTTTTGCGGCTTCAGAAGCTGCAATATATTCCGCCTCAGTGGTGGAATCAGCTGTAGATCCCTGTTTGGAACTCTTCCAACATACTGCACCTCCGTTAAGGGTAAAGACAAATCCAGATGTAGACTTTCTATCATCGGGATCCGATTGAAAATCGGAGTCTGTATACCCGTTAACCTGCAGTTCGTTTCCTCCATAATAATCAACTTATCCTTAGTACCTTTAAGATACTTTAGGATATGTTTAATGGCCATCCAATGGTCATTACCTGGATTGGACTGATATCGACTAGTTACGCTAACAGCGAAACTGATATCAGGCCTCGTACATAACATGGCATACATTATGCTACCCAAACACGAAGCATAAGGTTGGTTAGACATTCTAACCTTCTCATCTTCTGTTTGTGGACACATCTTCTTAGAAAGATGAATCCCATGTCTGAACGGTATGTTTGCTGTCTTACAGTTACCAAAGCTATACCGTTCCAAGATCTTATCTACGTACGTTGATTGGGATAACCCAATCAGCCTCCTTGTCTATCTCTGATAGAGTTTTATCCCTAAAACATAGGAAGCTTCTCCCAGGTCCTTCATGGAGAAATTCTTACAGAGATATGCTTTAACGCTTTGTAACATACCTAAATCATTCCCAATGATTAGGATGTCATCAACATATAGGACTAAAAATACGACCATGCTCCCACTGGCCTTCTGATACACACAGGATTCTTCCGAATTCTTGAGAAAACCAGACGATCTGATAATCTCGTCGAATCGAAGATTCCAACTTCGTGAAGCTTGTTTAAGTCCATAAATGGACTTCTTAAGCTTACATACCATACCCGAGGTTTCGCTGGATGTGAAACCTTCCGGCTGTTCCATATAGATTTCTTCATCAAGAAATCCATTTAGAAAAGCCGTTTTGACATCCATTTGCCAAATCTCGTAGTCATGATACGCAGCTATAGAAAGCAAAATCCGGATAGACTTAAGCATTGCTACCGGCGAAAAAGTTTCATCGTAGTCGACGCCAGGTCGCTGCGTGTAACCTTTTGCTACCAGTCGGGCCTTGTAAGTTTCAACCTTACCGTCAGGCCCGCGCTTCCTCTTGTAAACCCATTTACAACCGATAGGAACAATTCCTTCGGGAAGCGGAATCAAGTCCCAAACTTGATTTTCATGCATTGAGTCTATCTCGGATTTCATGGCACTTTGCCATTTCACGGAGTCGATGTCCAACATCGATTCTCTATAGGTGAAAGGATCTGTCTCTTCAACTAAGAGAACATCCAGACTCTTTTCTTGTATCAAATACAAGCGTTCAGGAGGTCTAGATACCCTTTCCGACCTACGGAGTGTGTGTGTTGAAGGTCCTTCATCTACTTGAACTTCAGGTTCCTCCGTTGGTTCGTTGTTTTCAGGTTGGACTTCATCAAGCTCAACCTGTCTATGATCACCACCTTCTGACAAAAATTCTACTTCTAGAAATTTTGCGAAGCGAGCTACGAACACATTTCGATGCTCGGTATCATAGAACAGATATCCCCTCGTGTTCGAGGGATATCCAACAAACCTAAACTTTTGCCCTCGAGGCGAAAGCTTACTTTGCTGAGTTACCCTGACATAGGCAGGACAACCCCAAACCTTAATATAATTAAGATTCGGTCTCCTACCGAACCATATCTGATACGGTGTCGTAGGAACAGCCTTTGAAGGAATCTTATTCAAAAGATGTGCGGCTGTTAAGAGACAGTAACCCCATAAGTAATAGGGCAAATCTGTGAAACTCAACATCGATCGGACCATATCCAATAAAGTCCGATTTCTCCTTTCAGATACACCATTGTGCTGTGGTGTACCTGGAGGAGTATATTGAGCGAGAATCCCATTCTCCTTCATATAATCCATGAACTCACCACTCATATATTCACCGCCTCGATCTGATCGAAGGCATTTAATATATTTACCAGTTTGTTTTTCTACTTCATTTCGGAACTCTTTGAACTTTTCAAAGGTTTCCGATTTATGTCGCATCAAATACACATAACCGTACCGTGACAAATCATCGGTAAAGGTAACGAAGTACGAATAACCACTGTGAGCAGTTTGACTTAGTGGACCACATACATCAGAATGTACGAGTTCCAGTAAGTTAGTGGCGCGGTGTCCAACACCAGAAAATGGGGCTTTGGTCATCTTACCCTGAATACAGGATTCACAAGTTGGATAGGATTCAATGGTAAGATCTGATATCAAACCATTCCTAACCAATTGGGTAAGGCGTTTAACGCCAATGTGACCAAGTCTCATATGCCAAAGTTCAGTATTATTAATTACAGGTAAACTACGTTTATTAACTCCAGTATTTAATATATCTTTTGAAGTTTGCAATGTATAATGACCATGCTGGTTTGGACAACTAAGGATCTGAATATTATTTTTATCATATAAATACAAAGAACTATTCTTAATATTAATACAATAGCCTTCTGTATCCAATACAAAAAGTGATATAATATTAGCGACACATCCTGGTACAAAATGACAGTCATATAACAAAAGTGTCCCATTCGGCAATGAGATCTCGCATACTCCCACTGCAACTGCATCCAAAGAGTCTCCACTCCCGAATCGCAACTGCATCTCTCCCTGGCTTCAGCCTCCTACTTTCCTTCAGCACCTGCAACGAATTGCAAATGTGAATGGGACAAGCAGAATCTAAAATCCAGCTGGATGTAACGGCTTCACAAGCCAAAGATAAATCAATAACTGGAAAAATAAAAGTACCTGATGTAGATGCTCTGTCTCTCCTCAGCTGGGCAATGTAATCAGGACAGTTCCTTTTCCAGTGCCCAACTTTGCCGCAGTGGTGGCATTTGTCTTCAGAAGCCCTTTTGGGCTTGGCTATCTTCGCCTGCTGTGGAGGACCGAAGGCCTTCTTCTTCTTCTTCCCTTTCTTCTTCTTTCCCCTTGGACATTCTTGGGAAGAAGCAGACAGAGAAGTAGATCTAGGTGGGCGAGTCGGTACTCCCTTCTTCAGATCCTCTTCTGCCGTGAGCAACATCCTATGTAGCTCCTGGTAGGTGCAGACTGTCCCGTGCATGTTGAAGTACATCACAAACTGGCGGAATGAAGCTGGCAGAGAACCAAGAATGACACTCCTACCGAGAATGTCATTCAGATGAGATTATGTTGCCTCAATTGATCGATCAAATCGATCATTTGAAGAACATGTGGGCTAACACTTTGCCCCTCATCCAGACGCGCATGGAACAGTTCCATGGCGACCTTGTGAACAATAACCTGTTCCTGGTTCTCGAACGATTGTCTTAATCGCGTTATCATACTATAGGAATCTGATGTTCCATAGTATTGTTGCTTGAGTTTCGGAGAGAGCGAACTAAGGATGTATGATTTAACCCTTAAATCATCATCTTCCAAGCTTCAAAAACTTGGCGTTCCTCCTCCGAAGCATCCTCACCCACTGCAAGGGGTAAGGACCCTCAAGAACATAACCCAACTTTTCGGAATCGAGGACAATCCTCAAATCCAATTCCCAGTCTGCAAAGTTCTCAGCGCCTTTCAGTTTGTTCGCATCTAACATACGCGCAAACTGATTTGTGGATTGACCCGCCATCGCAAATCTATCATATAGATCACGAAAAACGGTTAGCAGAAATTAAGCAGTTTCATATAATATCAAAAGCATAAACTAGATCATGGATTTTTAATCTAATATGCCCCTCCCACTAAATCATGCAATACTGTAATCCCAAAACAGAATACAAATATTTAATAATTAAATTAAATATAATAGTGAAAAGTGGATCCCGTGAATATATTTCAGCTCACAGCAGAGGCACGGTCTCGCCTACGTATATTCATCAGGTAGACAACTCATTTGTCAATCATTCACTAATGACTCCTAAGTATCCGGTCCTGGCCGTTTCTCGTTGTCGCTGCGAAGGCAGGCCCACAAGGAGACGTACCAAGGTTAAACTCGTCAATGATAAACTCAAGTTACTTACGTAATCCTGACAGCTAGGGCACGTTCAGAATTCCGCTTTCGCTTGAATTTATCTAGTATCGATATACATCCGGTATAAATAAATCTTTATCGGCTACACCCTCACAGCAGAGGCACGGTCTCGGATGTAGTCACAAAGAAGTATTCATAAACCGTATTGACAAGACGGACCATATAACATGCATCAAATACAAATTACATTTAAACCTTATTATTAGGGATTTTCCGCTAAGTGTCATACACCCTAAATCTAACCAGTTAGATCCTAATAAGCATGCATAAAGTCAAGAAAACATGATTAAACATTGATTCAATGAAGGCTAATCATATTAGGTGGCCTAGAATCAGACTCGCTCTGATACCATTTTGAAGGGGTTATTTAGGGGGTGAATCCGGTAACGCAGCGGAAGCGGTGAAAATCCGATTTTCAGATTTCAAAACTTTTTCTCGGATTAATTAAATAAACATATTTATTTAATTCCAATAATCAAATTATGAAAATAAATTCAATAAAACAATTTTAAGTGAATTTACCGAAATACCCTTGCTTTGTATTTTGTCCATTTTAGTCCGAAATTGATCCAATCAATTTTGAATGATTCTAAATCATTTCTAAGATGAACTTATGATGTTCAAAACATCAAAACACCAAAGCAACAAAATCCCAAAATTCCCTCACAAGCCGTGAGCACCATTTGGTGCCAATATTGACCATTTGGTCATTTCATGCTTCAAAACTCATCTTAATGAAATCCAATCAACATGAAACTTTGCATGCATCATATACACACCAAATGCTCAACATATATGAAAACCCCAAATTTGGAATGGTTAAAACCCCTAATTTTTCAATTTCCACAAATTGGACAAATTAGGACCATTTACATTAAATCAATGTTTCAATCATCAATCTTTCATCCAATTCAAGTCTCAACACAATGAAACAACTCAAGATCAAATCTAGGTCATTTAAGAGTGGGTCAACAACTCTAGAATAGCAACATGGTTTCATAAACCTTAAAAGAATACATATAACTACAATAGTTACATTCTTTCTTCTTCACATACATGCTCAACACTTCATTCAAACTTCCATCAACAAACACAAGATAAAGAAAGAAATTATCTAAGAACAACATATGTTGAAGCCTAGAACCTAAGGAATATTCCTCTCTAATAGTAAGTTTGAAAAACTTACTAATTCCAAGCTTTTTCTTTGATAAGTCTTTCTTCTCTCAAGCTTTCAAAGTTTCTTCAATGGAGTTTTTTTGTATAAAGTGTATTAGGTTAAGTGTTAAATGAAATGAAAACAATTTATACTTGTTCATTTGGCCTTGGCCGAAATTCACCAAAGACAAAAACAAGAAAATTAATTTCAATTTCATTTCAATTTCATTTGGTCAACTTGCACAAATATCTTATAAACAACTTTATTAGATATTTATTTTGGTCAACAATGCAACTAATGTCATTAACTTTAATTATCCTAACATAAGATATTTATATTTTAATTAATTTAATCATTTAACAATTAAATAATTAATTAATTAATCAAATACAAATATATTAATATATGTATAATATTTACATTAAATATTAAAAACATATATTCATTTAGGAAATAAGTCAAATAACTCATTTTGACTATTAATTAATGTGTATTTAAATTAATCAAGTATTAAATGTAAATACACAATAATTAGGAAATGACTATCTAGTCTCTTTAGCATGTATCTTGCGTTTAACCATTAAACGACTTTATAAATAATCAATATTATTTATTTATGTTGCTGTCTCTAGTGTGCTCAACGAGTATGTTTCATTATTGAGACTCTCTAGGTTCAGGTATATCCGTCACGAAATCAATTTCGTGTCCATAATCTATCCACCCGTAGATTATGACGATCACGGATAATCTCGCTGAACCATACAGGTCGAGGTCATCGCAAATGTATAATTCCTCCGTCACAGGTATCCGGATAAATCCCAGAGATATAGATGTAAACGTCAAATCTCTATCGGGATTATCCAGTCGACTATTCTATTAGCAATCTCAAAAAGAATGTTTAGAACTAGCTTCTAAACTTACCACGGGCCCATGGTTTTATCTGATTGCTAATCATATGGACTACCTATGCTCTGGTACACAGAACTGACGGATCCTATCTTGATACACATAGGACACCCTGAGGATCTATCTACACCCAACGAACAGGCGGAGGTCTGATCTAAATAGATCGGTGACGTGACTGCCGTCTAAGTGTAGAAGATGTCTCATGTGCCCACAATGGCATCTCAAGTCTAAGAATCACAAGTGCTACTCAACCCAAGAAGATTCTTATTGACGCTGGTGTACCATCCATTAAGAATCTTCGGTGAGTCATTCAGTGTTTATCCGCTATAAACACCTACACGTCTATACTAGTCTCCAAGACTAATGGTTCATTGAGAAACCATTGGAATCATATATTCCAGTATACGACATGTACCGGTCTCAACGGGTTTACTATACTGACCAAGTAGTGTAAACCTTGACCAGGAACTGTCTGAGAATGACAACGTCATGATACTTCTCAATGTCCGTTGCGACGCTTTTGCAACTGTATCATGACTATCCATTCTCGGGTCATTACGTCTTTACCATATAAAAGATTAGATTATATTATAGAAACTTCATATATTATTACTAATAATAATGTTTTACAGAAGTATTTAACAAAATACAACCGGGAATTGGCGCTCTGAGCACCAACCCCTACAGTCACGGCGCAACAGCAAGGATCAAAGGGTAACACTCAATCATTCTTGAGGCCACCAGTACATCGGTTATGAAAGAAAGAAGAAAGGCACATCGTGTGGCAGAGGGCAGAGGACCACTACTTGTGGTTTGGGCAAACAGTCTGCTGAGTGGAGATTAGTTAGAAATGATGATTAACCTTAGGCTGTATACATTGTTTAAAATACGTTCGAGGTGCCCGCCTCTGGGGTCGGCGCATCGAGGGGCCGCTTCTTTCCGGTCCCTTCCACATGTGCTGCCTCACGTACATCCCTTTTTTTTTTTTTTTCGTTTCATAGCCAAAAAGCGACCTTTTGGCTGCCATATAAATATATATATAAAAGGTTCAGACGAAACAAACCTTCATCTTCGTCTCTCAATTCACAGCTGAATTTTGTCAGATCTTGTGCTGGAGATTGTCAGATCTTGTGCGTTTTTGGTTATGCTGAATTTCGATTTTATTTTTTCAATTCGTGTCAGTCACTTGATTTTGCGGTAAGTGGTTTAGGTTTTTTTTTAACCGGTATGATCATGGCTGTGGTTCAATTGTACAGTGTGATTGTGTCAATCATTTGATTTAATGTCAATTTTTTTTTTGTGGTGTTTGTTTTTAACATGTGTAGAATTTTTAGATTGAAAATTAATTTGTCTCTATTAAAAGAAATCAAATTTAGAAGATCAAAGTAGAATTTTAGAAGATCAAATTTTAGAAGATCAAAGATATCAAATTTGATTCTAACATGTGTAGAAGATCAAAGTAGAATTTTTTTAAAGTAATCCTATTATTTTAATAAAAAATTTGATTGACATCGAACAACTCATAGTGAGATTTACATATTTCTTTTTAAGTTAAAAGATTGAGAATATTTTAGAACTAAAATTTTTATTGGAAATGATCTTTTTTTATAAACAACATTATTTTGAATTTTTGATGTTTTTATTATGCTAATATTATGATTTTATTTTTTTTTTTATCGATTTCGGATTGAGCGCCCGCCTCGCCGCCTCGAGGAGGTCCGCTCATGGCCGACCGCCACGTATTTTTAAATATTGGCAGTATATATGTAGGTTTTTTAGAGTGTGAAGGGGAGGGGGGATGGTGTGCTAAGGGAGAAACTTTTTTGGAAAATCTCAGCTTGGCTGAAGCATCTATGCTGAGGGATTTTTCTTGCTTTCTTTTTCTTTTTCTTTTTGGTTGTTTCGTAATGAAGTGTGAGAACGCTTGAACGACATCGTTTCATCTTTTGTTATTTGTATCTCCATAGAATTATTACATTACGCGATTCATTTCTTATCCAAATAGTTACTTACCTAGTTAGGTGGACACTCATGATCCTGGTCCGATCTGTCACAACAACAAAATAACAAACATGATCAGAACCGCTATTTGCGAAACTTTCAACTTATCTATGATAACTACGGGCTTCCCCGGAACACCCGGATCATCTCCAATACTACGGTATAAACTTCATTACTTTAATACATATCTTTCTATACTATTCCAATTAGCTAGATAGCCTAGATTCTCGCTTTACGAGCTTGCGGCAAATCTTGCGGAAAAGTTTTCGCAAACGCTACGGAAGGATCTCGAACCCTCCGAACTACTCCGGAATTACATAATTACCCTCGCAATATCATGTTCATACTATTTTCATGATTACGATCAACTACTCTCAGTCGCGCGAGAAACTCCGTTTTACCAAAAACTCGCTAATTCTACCGGATCGTTCATATCTCATCCGATTCACCTCGGATTCTACCACATTTATCGTTTTAACATATTAAAACACATTCAATTCAGTTCATGTAAATTCGTTACACTACGGAATTACTAGAAGCATCCGAATATAAAACTGTAAACTTTAAAATGACGAAATCTAAACGGAGAGTCGTACCGAAATTCCGAGGCCATATTCGGAATCCTCTCGGCCATACGAACACGCTGTTTCTTTCGATCGGAGCTACTGTTCATCACGGGTTACTGATGAGTGGTATTTTTATCACTATTTCCCACTCATTTATCCTAATATTTTGTATAGTGTAGGCACTGCATTTTTACACATACACCCGATGAGGAGTCTTATTTGGAGACAACTACCTTTTGAGTCACGGAAGCCGCGGGAAACGGATATCGGAAGGGGAAATTCAGAATAAACAAGCTCACTGTCTTCGTTAGTGCTGCGTTCGTTACTTCGTTCGAACGGGAAACAGATTGCGGGCGTTCGTGTCGCGTTCGAGGGAGCGTTCGAACGGTGTCGGTAATTCTGGTTTTGCTGCTAGCCTCACACCCAGCCCATTTAGCTCCCCAAAGCCCATAAAACACATCCCAAATTAAATAATTAAATATTAAATTAAATATTAAACATTAAAATAAAACATTTAAACCATTTACCAATTAAAATAAACAATTACCAACTTAAACTAAAATCATGCCTAAATTAAACAAATCACATACTAAATCAAAATATAATCATACCAAATTAAAATCAATCCTAACCAATTAAAGCCAATCATATATTTGACTTCCTAATCTAATAAGATACTTACCAATATAAAATATTTGTATTCCTAAACCAACACAAATTAAATATTACAACTTCTTAATATAAAATATCTTGTCCCCCCTCAATCTTGTGTATACCTTTCTCATCTCTCCTAAATTTGGAAACAAGATCCCTTCCCTTGTAAACCCTAGCCATTCTCTATATAAACAACCCCTAACCAAGGCCATTCCGGTCCTTCATACAACACAATTCACACCCAAACTCTCTCAAAATCTCTCTAGACTCTCTCTACACACCCAAGACTAAGCAAACAAAAAAAAAAGAAAACACTTCACACATACACAAGAAAGAAAACAAAGAAACCACCACAAGCCACCACCCTCCATAGCCGAAACAGCCACCTATACAGCCACCCTCCACTACCGAAAATTACCACAAAAACCACACCCTAAAACACGCCTAAACAACCTCCTAGATTACCTTAAAACAGTAGCCCAAATCCTTAAAAAACAGTAACTTAAAAAACTATATAGATAATCGTAAGAATAATCATATATAATTGCACTAAGAACCCACACAACTTGGAATAGTTCTTTGAAAACATAGAAACAGGTAGCCCGTGCAGTGAGCAGCAAAACAGGAGCCGAATAGGAGCAGAACGGAGTTCGAACAATAAGCAAAGCAGCGAAGCAGTGAGCTAGGACGTTGAACCAGCGGACCAGAAAAGTTGCGGAGCTTTACCCCCCTTCCGATCTTCGTGGAACGTGAGTCCGAGAGACGGCTTAAAAGGTTAGACCTGAGGGTATCTTTCACACTTGTTTTCCTTTCCCGCATATTTATTAAGTATTTCTTGTATGATTGTAATGTTGAAATGTGTGTTGTGATTTTTGAGTATATAAATATGGCATGAATTATGAGATGTAATATGTTGTGTGTATTAGATGAATGAGAGATGTGTCAACTCTCGCGGTATATCGGATGGAAACCCGGACATAAATTTCATAGCCGATTCCGAATGGACGGTAATATGATCTGTACTCGGGCCACAACTCCACGTACCGCTTGAGTAAACGGCACCATCTCTCTTTCGTTGTGTTGCTTTTTGTTTATTTAGTTTTCTCTTGAATTCAATATGTTGTTTATTTTCGTATGATTCAACCAAGCGCATGGGCTTAGTGAGTTAGTCCAAAGGTCCTCCATTCGTGAGACAAAGAGCCAAAAAGGCCCCTCGTGACACTACTACTTCTGCCGCCGCGCCGGTTGATGTATGTTCGGTTGGACGCAAGATACGTTCAATCGAGCATACTTAGTTTGATATTATTATCTTTATTTTCGTATGTATAAGTCAATCGAGCGCATGGGCTTAGTAAGTGTGATGTGAGATCCCCTATGGGGAGGGGCTAAAAGTCCCTTTTCCACGATGCTTTGCCGCGCCGGTTGACGTGTGTTCAGATTGGATGTGAGATGTGTTCAATCGGGCATACTTGGTTGATATGATTGGTTCTAGTCTTGTATGTGTGACGTGATGCGCATGGGCTTAGCATGTTGGTCTAAAGGTCCTCTCTTTGAGAGATCAAGCCCCAAAAGGTCACCTTTACGGCAGTGCTTCGCCGCGCCCCTTTATTTTCTGTTTATTGCATCCTATTTCATGCATCAGGTCCGTGTCCGTTCGAACGCGTTCACGAACGCAACTCGAACGCGCATAAATTTTGCCTTATCATGCATCAGGTCTCATTTCCGTTCGAACGCGTTTACGAACGCTACTCGAACGTGAGCATTCTGTTTCATTTCCGTTCGAACGCGTTTACGAACGCTACTCGAACGTGAGCATTCTGTTTCATTTCCGTTCGAACGCGTTTACGAACGCTACTCGAACATGAGCATTCTGTTTCATTTCCGTTCGAACGCGTTTACGAACGCTACACGAACGTGCACACACTGAACTGAGTCTGTCTTATTATATCCATGCATAATTGCCTATTGATTGATCTTTCTTATGCAAATGTGTCAATGTATTACAATTCGTATGCTTATGTCATGATAATATTTGAGTATTATTTCTTGCGGTATATCGGATGGAAATCCAGACGTAAATTCCGTAGCCGACTCCGAATGGACGGTAGTGCGGTCTGTACTTGGGCTACAATTCCACGTACTGTTTGGAAGAGTGCCAATATGTGTGCTTGTATGGTCAATATGTGTGCTTGTGTTTTCCTGAATGTAATATGTAAAATTGTATGTTCGTTGCTATCTTGATATATGTTAAGCATGCAATTTTAAATATGAGATATACGTAAAAATGTACACATAAGTTTTATTTTGCATATGAGAATTTAGAAGCATGATACTCTTGGAAATAAGTGTTACTTAAGCTTAGTTAATTATTACATGAATCCTTTCATTACAAGTGACATAAGTAAGGGACCATTCCGAACCCAACGGTTTGAGGTCTTCCCTTGCGAGGCGTGAGTGCGGCCTTAAATCTTTGTCCCGGTTCACACCGGGTGGGGACTCCATGTTATTCAGTACTTCCCAAACTAGGCCGCGAGCCTAGGAACGACGTCGCTCAGGTCTTGTGTTCCCACATATAGTTTCTTGAGTCTTGTGAATATTTTAATGTGTTTTGTGTTATTTTGTAGATAAATAAAGTTTCAGGACATTCTGGAGGTGATTTGGGGCAAAACAGTGAAAATTGGCGAAAAAGGGCACTTTGGTAATTTCCAGCGTCGCGACGCCCAGACCTTCAGCGTCGCGACGCCCAGCATACGCCGAATCTGCTAACATGCGCCTGGTCAACAGGTCAGAATTTGAGAAGTTTGACTTTGCTAACGTGCACCGTGCCACGTGTCACCATCACAGCCAATCTGCTAACGTGCGCCGTGCCACGTGTCATCATCATATGCTGCCGACACTCAGAGTTGACACGTGTCGCCTCGTCATCAGCCATATCAGCGGTCAAAAAGTCAACATCGCCATGTGTCACACCACGTCATCCGCCACGTCACAAGGTCAACCAAGTCAACTTGCCACGTCAGCATCAGTCAATCACAGCGTGACACATGTCGCCACGTGTCGCAATCCTATTGTGCCG
The DNA here is from genome assembly GCA_019454045.1 of Zanthoxylum bungeanum. Taxonomy (NCBI): domain Eukaryota; kingdom Viridiplantae; phylum Streptophyta; class Magnoliopsida; order Sapindales; family Rutaceae; genus Zanthoxylum; species Zanthoxylum bungeanum. The sequence goes on along the minus strand of SKCR01018205.1, from coordinate 3,458 downwards.
ACAATTGCATCGCCACGTCAGCGCCACATCAGCATGACGTCATTAATGACGTCATCACAATAATTGAGTCTTAGTCGCCTTGCCACGTGTCGCGTCAACAGTCAGCCGCCTTGCCACGTGTCACCTCCTCAGTGAGCCACACCAACTGTTCCAGCGTCGCGACGCTGGAGTCCTGGCGTCGCGACGCGGAAACCAAATTTTTCTATAAATTCAGCGCGAAATTTTTCATAATCCAGGAGGCCTTTCTCTCTCTCATCTCTTTGATGAAGAAGAGGTTCTCTCTCTAAGTTTATTTTAATTTTTTTTTTTTTAGTTTTTACTTTGTAATTAATTTTAATTACATTTTGTAATAATAGTAATTTAATTTTTACTTTTTACTTTTTACAGTTTTTACTATTCATGAGGAAATAATTTCCCCAGCTAAGGTGAAAGGTAATTCTTTTACTGTTACTATTTAGATTAATCTCCCTTAAAAATAATATATTCACTATTTAAAATATTGACTTAAAAGGGATACCGCTATATTGGTCGGTTGGCAATTAATTCTAATCTGGTTTAAACCTGACTAATAAAGGATACCGCTATATTGGTCGGTTGGTAATTTAATTTTGGTTCCGCCTTTATGGCTGGTTGGACTTAATTTGACTTAATCAGGATACCGCCAGATTGGTCGGTTGGTAATATTATCACAAGTTTATATATTATTTTATGGGAGATATCTAAAATAGTAGTAGTAAAAGTAATTCCTTTTACCTTAGCATTTTATTGTAATTTACTTTTCAGCATTTTTACTTTATGTCTTTTACTTTTCAGTTGTTATTAGCCCTAGTTATGTGTTGTAACTAAATTAGTTATCTGGGGTTGTGATGAATTTCAATATCACAGGTTTATAAGGGTTAGATTATAGTTTGGGTAATTTAAAGATTTATTTATTGAGTTTTAATCTTAATGCTTTTTATTAATTGGCCATTAATAAAATTGATTAGGTAAACTTAAAATGAACTAGACATAGGGATTTTAAGTTTAAAACCTTAGACTCAATAGCTCACGATCTTCCTTGAGGATAGATAACCCTTTAATAGATTTCCTTACAGAATAGGAATATACCTGTCGGGCGGGGGTAGCCATAATTGGAACTTAAACTTAATGAATCCAGATAATTTGGTTGACATAGACATATGGTTCAATTGGGTTATACTGGGTATTTGAATTTGACCATCGGAAGAGCTTTTACATAATTTCGTATTCCAGGTTAATAAATCAATGTATTACCCAACTATAAAATAACCACTTCATCATTAATATGATATTGGAAGAAATCACAACCCTAGATCTTTGTGTCTTTTGTATTTTCCTTAGTATTTTCTTTTGTCTTTTTAATTATTTATTTAATTAGCAAAGCCACATTCAACCAAACAAACAAACAATCTCTATCTTCTCCATTTAATTAGATTTTGTAAATAAATAGATTCAACAATTAATAACAACAGTAGGAATTAAGTTCTCGTGGGATCGATATTTTTTATACTACTTGAACGATACGTGCGCTTGCGTTATACGTGTGTGTTTACGCCGGTCAAGTTTTTGGCGCCGTTGCCGGGGACTTATATTTCTTGAGTTGTTAATTTTGAAGCTATCTAATTTACTTGTATCTAATTTTCTTTATTTTTATCTGTAATTTTATTACTTTCTTTTTCAGGTGATTAAAAAAATTGGAACACTACTGGGAGATTGATAGACTACGTGCTTTACAAGAAGATACACCCCAAATCTGGGAGCAACAGTCCGGTTTTTCTGAGGCCTGTTGTCCAGCCCAACAATTATCATTGGATGCCAGAACCAATCAATACACATTTGCTCAACAAGATGCAATGGGGAGATGTGACATATGTAATGGTAACCACCCAAGAGATTATTGCGAGTACAACTACAATTTAGGGTGGCAGAGCTATCAAAATCATTCATGGTATGAAGAAGAACCATCACATTTCGAAGAGCCACCACATTTTCCATCTTATCCACCATCTTCCTTCGATCCTTATCAAGAACCAGAACCATCCGAGGAATATCAATTGATTCACAAGATCAAAGAACAGGCAGCTCGATTTGATGCACAAGTTCAGAGTAACGCAGAATCCATACAAAGAATGACAGATCAGATCAGACAATTAACAGAAAACCAGAACTACATATCTCAAGAACCAGTTTCTGATGACACTGATGAAGCCTTCGAGTACCAATCATTCCACAATGACATTTCAACAGAGGAGGAGGCTGAGGAGAATCAAGAACCAGAGGTATCAGTTCAGGAGCCCGAACCGGCAAAGTCTCGATTTGAATTTTATTATTCTGACTCTGATGATGATGAAACTGAGCTCTTTGTACCAACTGCACCAACACTTGAGGATGGAATTCTGTATCCTCAAAATGAAGATCTTGGAGAATCCATTGGACAAATGTTTGGAGAAGATCTACATGAGCCAATCAATTCACCTGAATCAGAGGATGAAGACCTAATGTCTGACTCATCTTTTCATCCTCAGGTGGAACAAGAAGCAGATCAAATGGATGAGCAAATGTCTGACCTTAATAAAGATCCAGAGCATTCAGGAAAAACATCGCTGTTTTGGGGAGTACAATTCAAAGACATCATCCAAAAGCTTGACAAAATGGAATTCCCATTCCAAGTCAAGCACCATACAAGACCTCCTGATTTTAATTCTTTCTTTTCAGGAACCACTAGAACAACAAGGAGCAAAAAGGTGGCACACAACACTGAATAGAATAAAATTCTTTTTGCCACTTTACCGTTGGAAGAGACCCTTTAAAAGCAACGCTCACGGGATTGTCTTTAATCGGACATCCAAAACGACATTGAAACCTCCTTAACAGATAGATTTCAGTCACGTCTGGCTGAAGACGAAAAATTTAGCGCTAGCAGGGAGGCAACCCATGCAATTTGTTGTAATTTATTTTTGTGTGTGAACTTTTAATTTGTGTGTTAGTTTTGCAGGAAAAATTAAATTTTTTAGGACAAAGCAAGCCAGTGCAAGTGGGATTTTTACAAAATAAAAATTTGACAAAATCACGAAAATACAAAGTCAATCCAGAAAAGACGGTCGAGTAAGAAGTCGGCTCTTGGGACGCGTAAAAAAAAATCCCTAAAAATTACCGAGCGTCGCGACGCACGACCAATTTTCAGCGTCGCGACACTGGTTTGATTACGAGCCTAAAACCAGCAGCCACCACGCACAGATCACTCCTCCTTCTTCACAGATTTCATTCATCTTCTTCTCTCAACAGCCACGGAGTCAAACCAACAGAAACCAGAAGCCGAATCATTACCAACCATCACCTCAAAATCGAGACTCACCATAGCCTCACCACCGAGCAAAACCCCGTCCTCAACTGAGACCAGAGACCAAACCGAGAGCCACCACCCACCACGCACGATCCAC
>SKCR01018204.1:0-20592 GCA_019454045.1 Zanthoxylum bungeanum | reverse complement strand
TAAAAGTAAGTATCACAACGGCAAACATACGATATCACACAATGAGCATGTTGGATCATCAAATACAAAGAATAAATAACATCCTAAACATAAACGCAATTTAAATTCCTATTGTGAAAGAAAATAACTAAATCATGTATAAAAATAAATAACACACTAAACTAAATCATGCTTAAGAAATAGATAACATGCTAATGACTTAAATAAATAACACGCTAACGACTAATCATGCTCAAACACAAGATTGGACGAAACGAAACATGTGTGTCTCTAAATGGTACGTGACATTGTATCCCGAGTGCAAACCGCAATACCGTCCATTCGGATTCGGCTACGGAATTTACGTCCGGGTTTCCATCCGATATACCGCAAGAGAGAACACATAATCCGTTCACCCGGAAATCACATCATGCACCAATTCACAATACTCATGCGAAATAAAGTAATAAAATAACTAAAAATAAAGGATAATAAATAAAAGGGTGCCCTCAGGTCTAACCTTTTTAGTCGCTTTCCGGGAGTGCGTTTCACGATGCCGGAAGGGTTATTGTTTCCACTGTTTTCACTGGTCCACTGCTTTCACTATTTTCACTGTTTTCGCTGGTTCACTATTTCCACTGTTTCCGCTGGTTCGTTGTTTCCTCTATTTTGTCCGTTTTCGTTCGCGGTTTCCGCTTGCTGTTTTTAGTCTATTTTTTGGGTGCAGTGAGGGCAGTTTGCGGGCTATTTTGGAGACTGTTTTCTGGTCGGTTTTGGTTACGTTTTCTCTGGTTTGTGGGCTATTAAGGAATGTGAACTGCAGGTGTGTGAGTGGTTATTAATCTAAGGTTTATGTGTGTGAGTGTGGTGAGAGATGGTTGCTGGGCGAGAGAGTGAAGTGTGCTGTCGAAGTTAGGGGCTGAGTGTGGGCATCTAATGGCGTGAAATGAAGATCAGGTGGCTTACAGTGGGAGCTTTAGCGTGAAGGCTGTGTGCATGGTCGATGAAGAGGGTTTGTGGCGTTGAAAGGAGCTGCCGAATGAAGAGAGATGTGGGTAGTCGGTTAAGGGGCTGTTGAGGGCTTCTGGGCTACGTATTTTACGTGAGTGCATGAAGGTGAGTGGCTTCTGTTTGATGAGTATGCAATTGGTGCATGGAGGGGCAGTGAGGGTTCGTGTCTGACCGGCGTAAACACACACGTATAACGCAAGCGCACGTATCGTTCAAGTAGTATAAAAATATTGATCCCATGAGGACTTAATTCCTACTGTTGTTATTAATTGTTAAATCTACTTATTTACAAATATCTAATTGAGGGAGAAGTGATTGATTGCTTGAAATGATCTGATTTGTAGATTTGCTAAATAAATAAAAAGACAAAAGAAAATACTAAGGAAAATAAAAAGACTCAAAGATCTAGGGTTGTGAATCTTTCTAATATCTATTAAAAGATGAAGTAGTTATATCATAGTTGGGTGAAATATTGAATTATTAATCTGGAACACTAAATTATGTAAAAGCCTATTCCGATGGTCATTTACAAATACCTAGAATAATCAAATTGAACCATATGTCTATGTCAATAAATTACCTAGATTCATTAAGATTGAATTCCAATTATTGATTACCCCCGCCCAACAGGTATATTCCTATCCTGTAAGGAAATCTATTAAAAGTTTATCTATCCTTAAAGAAGATCGTGGGTTGTTGAGTATAAGGTTTTTAAACTTAAAATCCCTATGTCTAGTTCATTTTAAATTTTATCTAATCAATTTTATTAGTGATCAGTTAATAAAAAGGCATTAAGGTTATGACTCAACAAATAATTCTTTTAATTATCCAAACTATAATCTAACCCTTTTTTTTAAATCGGTAATATTAGATTTTATCACAACCCTAGATATTTAACTTAGTTACAACACATAACTAAAGCTGATATAAACTTAAAAGATATAAAATGAAATTGCTGAAAGTAATAAAAAGAAATGCTAAGGTAAAAGGAATTAACTTCTACTATTCACTATTTAGATATCTCCCATAAAATAATATATAATCTTGTGATATTTTAAACCAACCGTCCAGAATGGCGGTATCCTGATTAAGTCAAATTCAAATATACCAGCCATAAGGCGGAACAGAAATATAAACTTAAACCAACCGTCCAGTATGGCGGTATCCTCATAAGTCAGATTTAACCAGATTAAATTTAATAACCAACCGTCCGAAAATGGCGGTATCCTTTATTAATTCAGATTTTAAATAGTTTATATATTATTTTTTAAGGGAGATTAATCTAAATAGCAAAAGTAAAAGTATTACCTTATTACCTCAGCATAGAGAAGTTACCCCTTCATAGATGGATAGAATTACTACTACAAAGCGTAAATAAAACTGAATATAAGGAAAATAATAAGAACTCTCTTTTATTTAAGTATTTACAGAGGATTTGGTACATTTGAAACTAAAAATTCGAAATCTATTTATAGGCAAAAAAATCCAATTTTTTTTTATTATTTTTCTGATTTTTATTTTTTTTATTATTTATTATTATTTTTTGGATCGCTGAATTTTCGACACGTGGCATGGTGGCTAAAAAAAACGGCTCGTTGAATTTTTGACACGTGGCATGCGGTGCAATTACCAAAATACCCTCGGTGTCGGGACGCCCAAAATTACCAAAATACCATTTTCGTCAAATTTCCCAGTTTTGCTCCAAATCACCTCCAGAATGTCCTGAAACTTTATTTTGGTGTCGGGATGTCCAAAATTACCAAAATACCCTTTGTGTCGGGACGCCCAAAATTACCAAAATACCTTTTTTGCCAAATTTCACCAAATTTCACAGTTTTGCTCCAAATCACCTCCAAAATGTCCTGAAACTTTATTTATCTACAAAATAACACAAAACACATCAAAATATTCACAAAACTCAAGAAACTATACAAAATATTAAGTTAAATGAGTGGGAAATAGTGATAGTTTTACCACTCATCACACCCCCAACCTAACATTTTGCTAGTCCTCGAGCAAAATAAAATAACATAATAAAATTTAACTAAGCCACTTTCGTAGGGATCACGATTGCATTTAGCATATGCAACAATCCTTTAAAACCCTAGGTGTCCCTAGTGGACGAGTTGTAGTCTCGTGAAGGTTTACAGCAATGATACCCACAAACATTTTATAAAAGTAAAAGGTAGTGAAACTAATGCACACAAAAGCAAAAAGACAAGAGAAAAGAGAACAAAGAAGTTAGTGACTCATTAGGTGAAACTTCTACTCCAAGTTTAGTAGTTGTTTTGTTTCATTCTAAATTACTGAATAAGTAAATTCTCCGATTATTTTTATCATTCTCCATATACACAATTAACAAAGTATTATACAACTCATTTTTGCCCACAACAGTCATAAGTGCTGTTGATAAGAGAGTAATATTTTTGTCCTAAAGTTTTATCAGAATTCACATCTTTTATAGTAATGGAATAAATTTTCTGAATTTTCTGATTTTTTCTTTGATTTTTTTTTTCTCTATTTTTTTATTTATATACAATATCTTCCATCTATGTAGCGACCTTTAGGTCGGTGACTCCCAAACCAGTTGGCTTTAGGGTATTAGGTGTTAAGACACCCCTAAGGACTTAATTACTCAGACTTCAGATATATATATATATTTTAAATTTTTCATCATTTTTGATCCATGTAGCGAGCTTTGGGCCATGACTCCCAACCAGTTGGTTTTAGGGCATTAGGTATTAAAATACCTTACAGACTTAATAACTCGGATCTCAGATAAATTTTTTTTTTTTTTATTATTCCATCACTTTTTGAGATGCTTCTCCAATTAAACGGTAGCACTGCATATTACAATCTTTTCAATTTTATCCATGTCTGTATGTTACCATGTATGTTGATAATACCTGCCAACTAAGTATATGAAGATCCATTTTAGTCAGTTTTAAGGAGAATTTAAAAATTAAATAATTCAAAAGGAAATAAACAAAAATTAACTTGTTTCGAAAAATGACTTTGAAATACGTATAAGGAGTGAAAATTCCTTACACAGCTATTTCTTACCAATTCCATCTTTTTAATCAACATAAAAACATAAACATAAACATAAAGAAATAACTTTTTACTGGTCATGGTGTGTGACTAACTGTCGAATGGACTTCCCGTTGTAGATTCCCCAGAGGGAGGGTGGAGCGAGGCTCTCTTAAGTACCCAAGCCTCTTAGGCTCTTATCGCTTGGTGTCAGGAATAAACAACGAGTCCTCCAAACTAGTCTATCACAACACGCTACAAGTGAATGATTATCTAGGTGCCTTCACAGCTTTTCCTTATAAAAAGGTAGTGAGTGAAGGAAGACACCAAACCATCACCTAGCTTTAAATATGCCTTTGATAAAAATGCAAAATATTTTTATAATTTTTGAAAATTTTTTAATTTTTTTTTGTATTTTTTCGAAAAAAATTTGGACTAAAAATAACACAAACTATAAACAAGATACTATAGAAGAAGAGTTTAGAAGATAATACCTGGTTAGCTGAATTCTACAGGAAATTAAAGGTTAAGATCCAGATTAACACGACGCTTCTTACCACGATCATCATCGGACCATTTTATCTTTGAAAGGATAGGGTCAACTAGTGGTTCATATGCTAAGAGGTTGATCAATTAGATCCGGAGCAGACCTGGCAGTAAAAAGGAGTTCTTTCATAGGTTTTGACACGAACCCATTTCTCTCGGGCATCATCAAGAAACACACAAAGAAAATCATAAAATCCATCAACGTTGAGCAGTCCAAGCGGTTTCTGGTGTATGTTCAGGTTCGCCCAAGATAGTACTATACAAATTCCTCCAATGTGCCCAAGCCACCTGGCAAAGAAATAAAAGCATCAGCACGGTTAATCATTTCCACCAGTCATTCAGACATACCTGGCACGATCAGTTCCTCTCCGTTTGATGATCCAATAAGATTTGCCTCTGCCAAGGGTTTTGGGATGATTCCCAAAAAGTGACTGCCTCCTTCCTGTACGGCTTTTGAAAAGATCCCCATTAGTCCAAGATTGCCTCCGCCATATATTAAGTGCATATTCCTTGCAGCTAAGACTCGACCCAATTCCTGTGATGCTTCTATGTATTCTGGTTTAGTACCAACACTACTACCGCAAAACACACAGATGTTCTCAACTCGTCTTCTTGAAGTGGCTTCCATTTTTTTATGTATTTCTTTCTTAACTCTGGATGCCTTCAAAAGTGCAATGACGGGCTGAATTTATAGTACCTGAAAAAGGGTGAGTAATAATAGCACTAGTATCTTCCAAAGGAAGCTTGTTAGCTAAATAAAACAAAAGAAATCGTGAAATGTCAAAAAGTCTGGATCCTGTCTACGAAAATAAAGATAATTTCAACAGAAAAGCGAATCAAAGCAATGATTAAGGCAACAGAATTGTGTACGCAATACGCCACTTGTTTGGTATATAAATCCATTAGGATGTGTCTCAAGATTTCATTCCTTACTCAGCCATTGCTAATGAATTGGTTCTCATCTTTATGATTGCCAAACACCATTCCTTCTGTTTTAAAATGCTCCGTTTGTGCTTTTCCCTACAAAACAACACACAAAATTAAAAACTCTACAACATGTATACACAAAATATGAAAACAAAAATTACAACAAATTGCTTGGGTTGCCTCCCTGTTAGCGCTAAATTTTTCGTCTTCAGCCAGACGTGACTGAAATCTATCTGTCAATGAGTTTTCAGCGTCGTTTTGGATGTCCTATTAAAGACATTCCCATGTGCGTTGCTTTTAAAGGGTCTCTTCCAACAGTAAGGTGGTAAAAAGAATTTTGTCTCATTCAGTGCTTGTGCCACCTTTTTAACCTTTGTTGCTCCAATGATTCCTGCAAAGAAAGAATTAAAATCAGGAGGTCTCGTATGGTGCTTGACTTGGAATGGAAGTTCCATTCTGTCAAGCTTCTTGGTGATATCTTTGATTTGTACTCCCCGATACAGTGATGTTTCTCCTGAATGCTCTGGATTTTCAATTTGGTCAGACATTTGCTCCTCCATTTGCTCTGCTTCTTGCTCCACCTTTTCTTCACAGATGAATTTTAGGATCTCAATATTCAGTTCTTCATCTGTCATCTGTGAAATACATGCTCCCGAAATATCAATGTGAGAATGTAAAGAAATGTCAGATTTTAGGTCTTCATCCTCTGATCTGAGTGAACTGATTGGTTTAGGTAGATCGTCTTCAAACATTAGTGCAAAGTTGTCTCCAAGATCTGCATTCTGAGGATGGAAAGTTTCATCATTCCTTATTAGTGCAGTTGGTACAAACAGCTCAGCTTCTTTGTCCTCGTCAGAGTCAGCATAATAAAAATCAAATTGAGACTTTGTTGGTGCAGGCTCCTGAACTGATACCTCTGATTCTTGATAATGCTCAGCCTCGTCCTCTGTTATGATGTCATGATGAATCTCAGGATATTCGAAGGCTTCTTCAGTATTATTTGAATTTGCTCCGTGAGATATGTGATCCAGGTTGTCTGTTAGTTGTCTAACTTGATCTGTCATCCTTTGTATAGACGTCGCTTGACTCTGAATTTGTACATCAAATTGAGCTTCTCGTTTCTCAAACCAATCTTTTAGCATGTCATTCAACTGATCTTCCTCTGATGGATCTGGTTCTTGATGAAGATCGTAAATAGATGATGGATAAGATGGAAAATGTGATGATTCTACGTACCTTGAATGATTCCAATAATTCTGCCACTCTGAAAGGTATATACATTGATCGCTCGGGTGGTTACCATCACATATTACACATCTCCCCATTTCATTCTGATGAGCAAATGTAGTGTTGCTTGGTTCTGGCTTCCAGTGATAGTTGTTGGGCTGGACAACAGGCCTCAGAAAACTAGACTGTTGCTCCCGGATTTGGGGTGTATCTTTTTCTAGTAAAGCTCGTAATTTTTCAAAATGTTCCATTTTTTTTAATCACCTGAAAACAAAAGAAAGAAATAAAAATTGCATATAAAAAAAATAAAGAAAATTAGATACAAGTAAATTAGATAGCTTCAAAATTAATAACTCAAGAAATATAAGTCCCCGGCAACGGCGCCAAAAACTTGACCGGCGTAAACACACACGTATAACGCAAGCGCACGTATCGTTTAAGTAGTATAAAAATATCCATCCCACGAGGACTTAATTCCTACTGTTGTTATTAATTGTTAAATCTACTTATTTACAATATCTAATTGAGGGAGAAGTGATTGATTGCTTGAAATGATCTGATTTGTAGATTTGCTAAATAAATAAAAAGACAAAAGAAAATACTAAGGAAAATAAAAAGACTCAAAGATCTAGGGTTGTGAATCTTTCTAATATCTATTAAAAGATGAAGATGAAGTAATTATATCATAGTTGGGTAAAATATTGAATTATTAATCTGGAACACTAAATTATGTAAAAGCCTCTTTCGATGGTCATTTACAAATACCTAGAATAATCAAATTGAACCATATGTCTATGTCAATTAAATTACCTAGATTCATTAAGATTGAATTCCAATTATTGATTACCCCCGCCCAACAGGTATATTCCTATCCTGTGAGGAAATCTATTAAAAGTTTATCTATCCTTAAAGAAGATCGTGGGTTGTTGAGTATAAGGTTTTTAAACTTAAAATCCCTATGTCTAGTTCATTTTAAATTTTATCTAATCAATTTTATTAGTGATCAGTTAATAAAAAGGCATTAAGGTTATGACTCAACAAATAATTCTTTTAATTATCCAAACTATAATCTAACCCTTTTTTTAAAATCGGTAATATTAGATTTTATCACAACCCTAGATATTTAACTTAGTTACAACACATAACTAAAGCTGATATAAACTTAAAAGACATAAAATGAAATTGCTGAAAAGTAATAAAAAGAAATGCTAAGGTAAAAGGAATTAACTTCTACTATTCACTATTAGATATCTCCCATATAATATATAATCTTGTGATTTTTAAACCAACCGTCCAGAATGGCGGTATCCTGATTAAGTCAAATTCAATATAACCAGCCATAAGGCGGAACAGAAATATAAACTTAAACCAACCGTCCAGTATGGCGGTATCCTCATTAAGTCAGATTTAACCAGATTAAATTTAATAACCAACCGTCGAAAATGGCGGTATCCTTTATTAATCAGATTTTAAATAGTTTATATATTATTTTTTCAGGGAGATTAATCTAAATAGCAAAAGTAAAAGTATTACCTTATTACCTCAGCATAGAGAAGTTACCCACTCATAGATGGATAGAATTACTACTACAAAGCGTAAATAAAACTGAAATAAGAAGAAAAAATAATAAGAACTCTCTTTTATTAAGTATTTACAGAGGATTTGGTACATTTGAAACTAAAAATTCGAAATCTATTTATAGGCAAAAAAATCCAATTTTTTATTATTATTTTTATGATTTTTATTATTTTTATTATTTTAATATTATTTTTTTGGATTGCTGAATTTTCGAAACGTGGCATGGTGGCTAAAAAAAACGGCTCGTTGAATTTTTGACACGTGGCATATACGGTGCAATTACCAAAATACCTCGGTGTCGGGACGCCCAAAATTACCAAAAGAACCTTTTCGTCTAATTTCACAGTTTTGCTCCAAATCACCTCCAGAATGTCCTGAAACTTTATTTTGGTGTCGGGATGTCCAAAATTACCAAAATACCCTTTGTGTCGGGACGCCCAAAATTACCAAAATACCCTTTTTGCCAAATTTCATCAAATTTCACAGTTTTGCTCCAAATCACCTCCAGAATGTCCTGAAACCTTATTTTGGTGTCGGGATGTCCAAAATTACCAAAATAAACTTTTGTGTCGGGGCCCCAAAATTACCAAAATACCCTTTTTGCCAAATTTCACCAAATTTCACAGTTTTGCTCCAAATCACCTCCAGAATGTCCTGAAACTTTATTTATCTACAAAATAAAACAACACCACATCAAACAATTCACAAAACTCAAGAAACTATACAAAATATTAAGTTAAATGAGTGGGAAATAGTGATAGTTTTACCACTCATCAGTGTCCTTTGAGTACAGTGGCGTGAGGATAATGCTAGGGGCTGAGTGGTCTTTGAATTTTGTTTGAGTTGGTTGGAGGCTAGGTGTTGAAGGCAGCGAGGGGTCAGGTGGCTTTAGGGCTGTGTTGTTTGTTTTGAGAGAGTAGATGAAGGATGGAGGCGTGGCAGATTGAGTGAGGTGTCAGTGGTCTGCTTGTGCGTGGCAGTTTTGGGTTGGTAAGGAGTGGCTGTGTGTCACGGTTTTCCGAGTTTGAAGGTGGCGTAAGGTCTGGTTGAGGGAAGGGCTGTTGATGTCGGTTTGATGATGGTTAAAGGGGCAGTTGTTTTGGCAAGCTTTAGGGATATGAGGTGAGTTGCATGTTGAGGGCGTGAGATGGCAAGTCTGTTTTAGGTTTAGGGGCTGCGTGAAGGTGGGCTTGTGAGCTGTGTGCGTTGAGTGGCAGTGTATGGGTGTGAATGAGGGCTGCTGCCGTGAGAGGTGTTGAGTGCTAGGGTTTCTTCATGTGTTTTACGTGAGTGTGAGCTGAGTGGGGAGAGAGCCGAGTGTTTAGGTTTTTTTGTGTGTGAAGTCCTTTTTTTTTTGGTGAGTCCCCATCCCCCTGTGAAAGTGGGAAGCCAAGGGTTTTATTACTGCCGAGAGTATTGGGAAGGGAGGAGATAGTATGGGCGTGGTATGGGTTGTGTATGGAGGGTGCATGGATTTTGTTAGCTTTGTGTTTGTGATTAGGCGTGAAGCATGAAGGGTGCAGGGGAATAATGTATGGGCGTTGCATGAGGGGTGCAGGGGAATAATGGTTGGCAATTGGATGTGAGGTTATGGAGGGTGGTTGCATGAGTGGTAGGAATAAGTTTCTTTGTTTGTTAGTTGTTTGTTTTAGTATTTGGTGAATGTGAGGGAAATATTTTTGTTCGCTAGTGTTTGGTTATTGTGTTTGATTGGAGATGATTCACGTGGGGTGCATGGGTGGTATTTTGTTTTTTGATTTAGTTTGTTGTTATTGTTTGGGGCGTGAGGCATGGGGTGTATTAGTGAGAGAGAGAGGCGAGGCCGAGAATTTGTTTAAGATTTAGGCTGGGATAAATTTAAAACAGAGATCGAACGAGTAAACCCGAAGCTAAACGAGCGAACCAAATCCAACGAAATGTCAATTCTTGACCCTTCCCTTCCGACATCTGTTTCCCGCGACTTCCGCAACTTAAAAGGTAGTGCCTCCGTTCGAGGCTCATCATCGGGACTTACATGCAAAAATAAAGTGCCTACACATGAATTTGAAACATCAACAATCATCATGGGTTTTACACTTATTTACGTAAATTGTTGTATTTAGGCTATAACTTTAACATACGATGTTCAAATTGTTGGACAATTATGACTCATAGCGTCACTATTTGTACAGATCATGGTGTTGTTGTACAAATTAACTATGTGACAAAGGAGATTGCACTCTTATCATTTGTGATTAGATCACCTAGTTATAAATGATAGGAAGTCCCTATGATTTGTTCCTGGATTGAGAATGATATGAGATAGTATCAGTCCACGAAGGATAAATCATTAAATATCCCTAGTCAGAGTATTATCGAGATTGGACATTGATAAATACGTAAAAGACAAGATTCACCGATGACGTATGACTCGCACTTTAATTAATCTGGGATTAATTAGAAGGGAGAGAAAATTAATTTGGGATTAATTGCGGAGATATTTTATATGGGATAAAATATCATATAAAGAGAGATAATGATTAATTCGGAATTAATCGATTAAATTAATATTTTCGATATATTAAAGAAATTGGATTTCGACGCGGAATTAAAATTATATTTTAATTCGGGCGAACGAGTTAATTTAGAATTAATTCGTTAGCGACGTGAATAGTGATTTCGCTAGGCGTAATCATTTAATTACGACGCAACGGAAAATTCGTTAATTTGGAATTAGCGAACCCGAGCCCGAGATTATTTGCTAGCACATTCGCATTTCAAATTCGAGTGCGGCACGCAAGTCAAATCAAGCGTCAAATCATTAGTCACTTTGAGTGATGTGATAACTTGACAACTTGATTGATTGATGGGAAGTGATGTGAGTTGATGGAGCATTAAATGCTTGACTTTTTGAAAGCCAAATTCATTGTAAATGAATTTGAAATTCACATTTGGGTATTAGATACACAAATTTGAAGCCAACAACACACAACTATCTCTTTCTCTCATCTCTTTCTCTCTCGCCCATGGAGGGCTATTTCTCACTGGTTTTGGCATCTCACTGTCGTGAGCCAAGGGGAAAATGGAAGCTTAGAGTTGCGATTTTATGGAAAAATCGGGAGTGCTAGCACACTACGAAGTCATGCGAAGGTGACAAGGAAGTCCACCCATGAGCCGGGAATCATTTGACGAAGCTTGGAGCTTGACGAAGATGATCCAACAATGGCCAAAAAAACCAGTAAGATGTGCAGTCCACTGCCGAGCAGAATGTGAAGTTTTGTTCGCCAAAGCGTCGCTCAACCGATCGATGTGAGTATTCCGCAACTTCGTTGATTTGTATTCGCACTTATTTCATGCTTGTTTATGATCTTGGGACCTTAGAGAATCCAACAATGGTATCAGAGCAAGGTTGAGCATGAAATGATTATGGCTTAAAATTTGGGTAAAATATTTTTGAGCATGATTTGGATGAATTGGATGTTTAATTATGCTTATTACATGTTTAATTGAGAATTGATTGGATCAATTTGATTAAATTTTGTTTGGAACAAATTTCCCCAAATATTGTGGCTTGGCCGAATACATGAGTGCCCTAAAGTCTTGGAATTTTTGATTTTTAATCATTGGATGACTTGAATCAATTAGGAATGTTGATTTAATATTGATTGTGGATTCAATTGGATTGAAATCGAAATCGATTTAAAATTCCCCTAATTGCCGAGACATGTTGAGCATGTAAATGGGTTTGATTTTGATCAAAATGTGTTGGACACTAATTGATGTAAAAGAGCATGATTAATTAGGTTAATTGATGTTTTAGAAATGTTAATTAGGTAATTAATTATGTAATACACTTTATGTAATTAAATTGGGAATTTGGTAATTTAATTATTTGGGCCTTAAATTGGATTTGGGCTTGTTGTGTTGTAATTGGGCTTATTGGGCTTGGTTGTACCAAGATGGGTTTAGGAAAAATTGGTTGGATCCAATTGGCCCCAAAACCGCTTCCATAAAGCCCAAATGCGACTTAATGGACATTTAAAGTTTAATTGGGCCTAATGGGCCTAAATTGATTTCTGGGCTTATGGGGTAACTCCCGGATTGGATTTTGGTTATTCGGTTTGACCCGAGTTGACTAAAAGTCCACGCCTTAAGAAATTAATTAAAAGCCCATTGGACTTTAATTAAATTAACGTTGGACGTTAATCGGGCTTTGAGACCCGTAACGATTAAATTTGGAATTTAAGTCGTAAAAGTTCATTAATAAAGTGTAGTATTTAATTTGGAATTAAATAGCAAATTAGTATTAAATACAAATTGAATTGGATTTAATTTTGTAGTTTAATTTAATTCGAGAATTCGTACTTTGAGTACTTATTCGCAAAACGAGTTTGACTCGAGCAAAATCAAATCGTTGTTTGAACATTGGATGGTCACTAATTATCAGATTAATTAATTTGATTGGATTGGATTGATTGATAACATGATTGTGTGAATACATGGTTGCGATGCATGAATACTGTATATAGGATGGATATTAGATGGGTGGGGCAATTTTAGAAATTGTTGTAATAAATTTGATTTATTAATTGGACCTGCGTGTCCAGCCTTCTCACCTCATTATTCTTTGTATTCTCTTCTCACCTATTCCCCTCAATGTAAATGAGGTTTCTTTAGAAGTGTAGTGTAACGGGTAGAAGTAATACTTGTGCTAGCGGGAGAGAGAAAAGAGAGAGATTTGATCTAGGATCAATGTGTAAAGTATTCATCCACATATCATTATTATTTTACATACGCGCTTTATTATGTGTTTAGAATGCATGTTTAAGGGTGTATGATGATGAGACCTTAACAAAGATAATAAATTGGTTGCCAATTTGCACTCGAAAAACCCTCACAAAATATTAAGCGTTTTTCCTTCCATTGAGTGATTCTCACTCAAGATCCGAGACTGGCATTGGCTTGTTGGCCAAAGTCAAGACCTTTGTCCTTCGAGGATGTGTTTGAATCACGAGAGCTTTGTTCCATATTGGTGTCTTGTCCAAGTTGTGGTTTGTTGGCCAAAGTCAAGACCACTTCTTGTCCATCGACATTGATTACGAAGCTTTCCATGGTCAATGGGTCGCGCTTAACTGGGATCACTAAGTTTGTTGTGCCAAAGCCAAGGCTTAGTTGATTCAGAGGAAAAAGGTTAGGTAATACATTGGATGTATTGGCATATATAAGATATATGTTTCGGACTTGGAAGTCCCCCTACCGGATCTAGGAATTGGATTGGATCCAATCGATCTTAGAGATCTACCTAGTTAATTATCATACAATTTGTTGGCCAAAGTCAAGATTGTGTGATATTTAATGGGATCCTAGCCCACTAGGAAACACGGTTTCCCGAGTACTCGACAGAGGGTTAGAGGCTCGCCGAAAAATAGTGGGAGGCAAGAATTGAATTTGCAATATTCGTTTAATTACTTGCCATACGCGCTCATTCAAATATCATTCGTCAAATAAATTAAATGTTAGTTGGACTAATATTTAAATTGTTGTTTTAATAAATAGTTTGACTATATTCAAACTATTCATTTATAGTTGATTTTATAATTGGATTATAGTAATCAATATAATTGATTTTAATCTATTAAATTATAGTTGATTAAATAGTTGGACTATTGTAATCATTATAATAAAAGGTACCGAAATCGTTGATTAAATAGTTGGACTATTAGAATCAAGATAGAAATTGAAAGATTGACATTTAAAACATAATTATAGGCATTGCATTTTTGCATATCAGCCCGATGATGAGTCTCGTATGGAGACACTACTTCTTTAGTTGTGAAAGCCGCGGGAAACGGACGTTGGAAGGGTAAAGTTGGAAATTAGCATTTTGTCAGATTTAACTCGCTTGTTTCGCTTCAGGTTCGCTTGTTGGACCTCTGTTTTTAAACACACCAAACCCATTAAAACACATCTCACAAATTAAATAATTAAAGCATTTAAAACACGTCTCACAAATTAAATTAAAACCAATTAAATTAAACTTAAATTAAATTAAATTAAAACACATGTCACAAATTAAATTCTTTTCCCAAATTAAAAGATTCAAATTAAATTCCATAAATAACATTCCTAATTAAAATAAATCACATTCCTAATTTAATTAAATCACCTACCAATTTAAATAAATCATATCCTTAATTAAAAAGAACAAATCAAATCAATTCCCCTAATTAAAAGATTTCCTTATCATATACTAAATTAAAAGATATCCCCAATTAATACACAAATCATATTCCTTCCCCAACAAGGTAAATCTCCTCCCATGGCCTATAAAAAGAACCCTTAACCCACACATCCAAAACCCTGGCTGGCACATAACACCACAAATTCAAGCTACAAACACGTCACCAAGCCTCCACTCACGAACCCTCTCATCACACGCCCAGTCTCCACAAATCCATTGCCCTTCCACGCTCAATTCCCCCCACTACATGCTACGCACCTGACCATTCACGCCTGCCTCCACAAATTCACGCTACAAACACATCACCAAGATTCCACTTCAACGAACTTTCAACGCCACCTGCCATTGCTATAAGCCAAATCATGTCACAACCCCACTAAATTAAAACGCTAATTGCCATTGCCACCAACCCTCAACAACGCCACCTGCCATTGCCATAACCCAAATCACGTCACAACCCCACTACCTTAAAACGCCAATTCCCTTGTCACGCAGCACAGCCCCGCTACTAGCTCACGCCAAACCGCACGCATAAAAGTCCCTTGTCCATCACGCCAATTGCCCACTGCACTGCCGAGAATAGCCCCCTCCACTACCAGTAAGTTGACGCAAATTTAACCCCTAAAAACAGTCCCCCTAAATAACCAAAACAGTGACCTGAAACATAGCAGCGAAACAGCAGCGAAACGGACTAAAAACAGCAGCCCGAACATCAAAACAACGAGGAAAGACATTGAATTGGTGAACTAAAAGAGTAGCGGATCATTCACCATTCCAACGGACGTGTAACGCCCTTTTCTGAGACGAAAAAAGAGGTTAGACCTGAGGGCACCTTTTTACTTATCTTCTTTCGTTTTATTTTATTTATTTTAAAATATTATTGCATGAGAGTCGTTTGAGGCATGATGTGATTGTTGGATGAGCGGGATGTGTGTTCCCTTTTGTGGTATATCGGATGGAAACCCGTACGTAAATTCCGTAGCCAATTCCGAATGGACGGTATTGCGGTCTGCACTCGGGATACAACGCCACGTACTACTTAGATGCACGTATCTCGTCTCATCCAAATTTGTATTTGAGCATGTCATAGTTCTAGGCCGTTTATTTATTATTTTAAGCATGAGTTAATTTAGTCTTGTTATTTAATTTTCAAAGCATGATTGTGTTATTTAGGCATGTTGTTTCTTCATTCTTTATGCATGATGTTTCGTTTAGTTTATGTTTATGTTTAATTAGTTATTTGTTTACTTTGGTTTAATGGTTTAATATGCTCGTTGTGTTATATTGCGTGGAGTTATTTGGATGAAAGCATGTTAGATCTAAGTACCCTTGAGCATGAATGTTGAATAGATTCGGTTAGTTTATTGCACAAATCATATCATCACAAGTGACATAAGTAAGGGACCATTCCGAACCCAACGGTTTGAGGTCTTCCCTTGCGAGGGGTGAGTGCGGCCTTAAATCTTTGTCCCGGATCACACCGGGTGGCGACTCCATGTTATTTCGTACTCCCAACTAGGCCGCGAGCCTAGAAACAGCGTCGCCGATTTCTGTTGTCTACAATAATCCTAGGGAAAATGTATTTAAATGGTTTAATTTTCAAATTGGGAATATATTTCAGGATGGTCCTGGAAAATAATAAGTTACTTTATTTGATAAAATAACATATTATGCCTAAGCCCGGAGTTAAGCAAATAGTAGAGCATAATCTTTGGAAGATTTATGTGATGATAACTTTAGTGCTTAATCCATTAAGCTTGTCGCAGTAGACTCCTTAATTTCTGAATCAGAACTAAGGATTAGATCCTTAAAGTATGATAATGAAATTGAAGGATCTTCATAAATCTATCTTTAGATTTTAGATGTACTAAATTGTAAAAATAACTCTTGGAGAGTTAATGACTATTCTCAAGGAGATAAAGTCAAAATTTGCAATAAGACAAGTAGCGCTAGTCGCACCTTACTTCGATATTCTAGAAACCCGAGGCTTGGCCAAAGGCTACTGGAATGTGGAAAATGGCAAAGGCAAAATCATTATAATCTTCTAGGAAGATAAAGGACATATCACAAAATGTCTGCTTAATTGTGCCAAACGGGATCGCGGAAGCGTGACTGCCGTTTGGACAAAGCATACATGAAGGAATTGAAGAATGAGCAAGGCTCTGACTTCAAATATGTTTGTCATAAATATGTTCACTACTAGTATTAAAATTGGATTTTAAATACTTAGTGTGGAATATAAAATATATGCATTGATGTTCAGAATCTGCTTTGAGCATGATACTAACTTCAATTGAGATTAATCTGCGAATTGGAAACGCGATGAAAGTCGCTATTTCAACCGTAGATACCTAAGTTTAGGAACTACCTTCGGGTGTGTACTTAAATTAGGAAACTGTTATAATGTAACTAGTTTGACTAGAGACATTATCTTTATATCAGTGTTTAATCTGTTGCGGATTTACCTTTATATTCTAGAACACTAAAGTGTTTTATTATATACAGATGATATTGAGATAAACACATTAGATGTGAATAACAGAATTTATATTTTGAATATAAATAAATCTCAAATATATAACATGACAAACAAATAGCTCAAACTGATTTGATCAGAAGAAACATATTGTGGCATTGTTGTCTGGGACACAATCAAACAAGACTCGTATATCCACACTTTTGAAGAGTGGGTACTAGGACTGATTTGATTCCATTCAAATAAAGTCTATGAATCTAGTTTATTGGACAAAGTGCCTAAAACACCTTTACTGGGTAAAAGTGCAAATGTCACTGATCTGTAAGCCCTAGTTCATAGTGAAGCAAGTGGGCCCATGTCTAGCTAGGCTAGAGGTGGATATGAATATTTCGTGACCTTTACAGATGTGGCATCGCGTTATGGTTATGTATTTATTTTGAAGAACACAAATCAGAAACTTTTAGAGTTTTCGACACGAAATAGACAAACAGATCGGCTAAAGTATTAAACCGTCACGGTAAGACCGTAATGGAAAATACTTAAGCAATGAGTTTCTATTATACTTGAAAGAGTAAAGTATTCTTTCAAATGAGGACTCCTCCCGGAACACGTCATCCTGACGGTGTGTCCGAACCAGAGTAACCGAATCTTGTTGGACATGATAAGGTTAATCATGAGTCGCTCTGAGCTACCATTTCCTTCAACGGATAAGCTTTAAACAGTGCAAGAACTTATTTTGAATAAGGTTCCATAAAAATCTGTTTGACAGATTTCATATTAGATATGAATAGGAAAGAACCGGGTTTCACATTCCTGATGATTTGGGAATGCTAGGCATATGTTTGGAAGATACCAAACTAGAACCAAATTGGATAAGTGCCAATTTTAGGTTATCTAGGGATACCAAAGTATAGTACTTATATATCTCACATGAGAACAATTTAATTGTTGCTCGCCATGCGGTTTTCCTAAGAGGAATAGCGATATGCATTGGTAAGTGGGAGAATAGTAAAACTCGATCAAAATTGGAGTAATACTGTTCAAGGCACCGAATCTTAATGGAACATATATAGTTCATCAAGGATGAAACTATTACCAATAATCTTTGAATACACAAGAACCGCGTAGATCGGAAAGAGTCAGAAAACAACATGGGGTATGGGTTTCTGATCTCACCTCATAAAGATGTCTATCTTATTGAGGAATACCAACTGACTACGTATGAGGAGGTGATACAAGGTATCGACTCCCTATTATGGCAAAGTGTCATGATATCTGAATTGGATTCCATGTATATCAACAAGTTTGGATACTAGTTGATGTACCGCAAGGCATTGTGCCTATTGGTACTTATAAGTCTTCAAGAAGACATACATGATGGCAACATACCAACGTACTAAGCTAGGCTTGTAGCGGACAGGTATCGTTATCAACATTGTGTTGATTTCGATTCAACCTTTTAACTGTTGCCATGGTAAATCCATTTGGATAATGCTTGCTAAAGCTGCGTGTTTCATTTATGAAATATGACAGCTTTACGGGAAAATCGCTTTCCTAAAAAGGAAACCTTTAGGAGGATGTTTACAACATCCTGTCGGTTTTGTCGTACCATAACAAGCAAACAAGGTTTGCAGGTTTTTCGAGCCATGTTTGGATTGAAGCAAGCATAGGTTCTTAGAATTATCGTTTTGATGTAATCATAATAGTTTATGATTTAATTCAAAAACGAAAATTATTCTTGTGTATATAAGAAGGTTAGTGGGAGCGCACTGTCAGTGGCTGTCCTATAAATAATGATAATGTGTCATTTCTTGGAAATGATATTCCCATAAGAAAAACTATCGGTGAAAGCTTGGCTTTCATGAAAACTCTCCGAGAAACCGTACATTGAAAAATGTACGCGACCTGGTGTCTCATACGCTTTGAGCATATGGATTCACCAACAGGCCAATCCAAGTGATAGTCACTGGATTAATGTTAAGAACTAATGATGCTGTCTTAATCTGTGGAGAAGGAAAACTTGAAGTGACTGGGATCACTACTGCAAGTTTCCAAATCGATAAAACGACTATAAGTCGCAAACGGTACTACAAAGTTGGAATAACGGTACAGTGAGCTGGAAATATTCCATGCAAGATATTGTTACCGTATAAACAACAAATGCGGGTTATTGCTGTAGCTGAGGCTGCAATTGAAGCCATTTGGGTCAATAACAAATCTAATTAGATTAGATATAATTCTGTTAGCAGCTGAGCTAGGCGTCAGCACAGGCTAAAGAATTAATGGTCTCATCAACGATCCAGATATATACTTCGATATTCATCTGATTCATTCGGATCATACATCGTGGCGATGTGATGATCGAAAAATCGCATCAGATGATAATCATGCAAATCCACTGACGAAAGCCTTTTTCTCAGCAGTTTGAGCCAATCGTACATAGTTCGGGTGTAAGACACTCGAGTGACTGGCTATAGGCCAAGTGGGAGATTTTTGGACAATTATGACCCATAACGTCACTATTTGTACAGATCATGGTGTTGTTGTAAAAATTAATTATGTGACAAAGGAGATTGCACTCTTATCATTTGTGATTAGATCACCTAGATACATAAATGATAGGAGGTCCCTATGATTTGTTCCTGGATTGAGAATGATATGAGACAGTATCAGTCCACGAAGGATAAATCATTAAATATCCCTAGTCAGAGTATTATCGAGATTGGACATCGATAAATACGTAAAAGACTAGTATTACACTTGTGCGCGTTGTGAGGCCACAACGGCATAGTTCTCATATATTTGGGTATAGGATACTCATGCAAGTGTAATAGAAGGTTGTGTTTTACCGATGGTACGGGAAACAGCTTCGCTCTGGATAGACCCCCTCGAAATTCCATTGGTAGTATGACTATGTGTCTATGGAAGTCCGAAATCAGGGTATGTGTATTTGGTCTTAACTTGAGACTTGCACCGCTAATACTTGCGACAATCAATATACTTTGGTTGCGGTCGTCCAGGGCTTTAACAGCATCTGTGTACGCCTATGCTGGGTATATTGAGAATCGTAGTGTGTTGGGTGTGATGTCAAGACGGAAGTATCACTTCAGTCATATGGAGATGATGGTCACGTAGGATACGGTACTAGTACTCTTAAGTATTGCATTCATCGGGATAAAATGACAAGGTCAGGTTTATCCAATTATAGAGACTAGTTACCAGATATCCGACATGTGCTTCGTACGGGGCAGACACAATTCTAGCCCTAGGCCTAGCACGTGATCATTCGATACTAGATCGAAATACGCAATACTACGTATACTACGCCTGATATAGATCTTTTATTCCTGTAAGGATATTTCTGGAGAATTGGGTAGGCATGACTGTAGGCATTGCATTTTCGCATGTGAAACCCGATGATGAGTCTCATTTGGAGGCACTACCTTTTGAGTCACGAAAGCCGCGGGAAACGGATATCGGAAGGGGAAATTCAGAATAAACAAGCTCACTGTCTTCGTTAGTGCTGCGTTCGTTACTTCGTTCGAACGGAAAAACAGATTGCGGGTGTTCGTGTCGCGTTCGAGGAAGCGTTCGAACG
>SKCR01018203.1:0-20336 GCA_019454045.1 Zanthoxylum bungeanum | reverse complement strand
TAAAAGACATTGTGGTTTTTGTACAAATTAACTATGTGACAATAGAAATTGCATTTTATCATTTTGTAATTAGATTACTTGTATATATAAATGATAAAGACATTATGATTAGTTCTGGATTATAAGATATGAGAAAATATCAATCCACAAAGGTTTAATCATTCTCGAACGCTACACGAACGTGAACTCTCTGGAACACTTCGTTCGAACGTGTTTACGAATGTTACACGAACGCACACACACTGGGCAGTCTCGTTCGAACATAGATACGAACGCGACACTAACGAAATCAGTCCTGGAATTTTTTTTAATTGAAAAGACTTAGATTAACATAATTAATCATAATATTAACTTAGTAAATCATATACTGAATCATAATAATCTTGTTAGTATAGATTTAAGCTAATATTAGGGTATTGAATTATCACAAGCATACACATAGTGATAAAGTTGAA
This sequence comes from Zanthoxylum bungeanum, assembly GCA_019454045.1. Classification (NCBI taxonomy): domain Eukaryota; kingdom Viridiplantae; phylum Streptophyta; class Magnoliopsida; order Sapindales; family Rutaceae; genus Zanthoxylum; species Zanthoxylum bungeanum. Next base: position 19,881 of record SKCR01018203.1, on the reverse strand, counting down.
AATTAATTGTGTGTTGCATACTTGGTTGAGAATTTAAAGTGTAATCATACACAAGTAATTCCATCCAATCTTGATTGGCACATACAAATATATCTACATATATTGACTATTGTATTGTAAAATTAAAAGTGTAATACTAAGTTTTGAATTGCTAAGAGATTCTATTGAGGAAGTGTTTAAAGGATATTCTGTCAAAAAGGCGATAAGAGCCTAAGTGGTCAGGGATTTAAGTGGTTACTCCGGACCCCCCTCGTCCTCTGGGAATATTCCTTTATTTACTTTTCATAAGAAACCTTAGTCGAAATTCAAGGACTTGTGTTTATTAGTACTACCGTCCAATAGAAAAACGAGTGTATACTTGGTATATCACTTGAACAAGATCATTTGTTGATCGTTGTGCAATTTATCTTTTGTAGACTTATTGACCCCTGTTGGTTTTCCAGTTACATATGGCTAGCAGAAACATCACAGTACCGATCGCTCATGGAGAAAAGCCGGAAAAGTTTGGTGGGGCAAACTTTAAACAGTGGCAGAGCAAAATATTATTCTACCTGACAACTCTCCAGTTGGCTAAGTACCTCAAAGATCATCCGGATCCCGTGGAGGGTGAATCGGCAACAACCAAGCAACTACGAGAAGAGACATGGTCGTCTGGTGACTTTTTGTGCAATAACTACCTTTTATGTGGACTTGACAATACCCTGTACATTGTGTACCAAGGCATGACTTCTGCGAAGATTCTCTGGGAATCTCTCGAGAAGAAATACAAAACCGAGGATGCCGGACAAAAGAAATTTATCGTGGGTAGGTTCCTGGACTACAAGATGGTAGATTTAAGAACAATAATGTCTCAATTGGGTGAACTGTAATTGATCATTCATGAAATATTGGATGAAGGTATGAAACTCTGTGAGACGTTTCAAGTTGGCACTATCATTGAAAAGTTACCTCCATCATTGAAGGACTTCATAAGCTATTTGAAACACAAAAAGAAGCAGATAAGCCTTGAAGACCTTGGAGTTTGATTGAGGGTCGAATAGGACAATATGAAGTCCAAGAAGGCCAATTACAAGACTATGGAGTCTAAGGCCAACACCATCGAAGGTGTAAAGGGTAGCAAGAAGAGAAAGAACAGTGGAGCTGATTCTTCCCAAGCCAACAAGAAGTTCAAAGGGAAGTGTTACAACTGTGGAAAGAGCGGTCATATGGCAAAGGACTGTAGAAATAAGAAGTCTCAGGATAAGGGCAAGAAAAAGAAAAATGAGGCCCGTGTTACTGAAGATGAGCATCTGATAGAAGAGATCTCAGAGATGAACCTATCAGCAGTGGTAACTGAAGCCAACTTGGTTGGGAATCTGAGAGAATGATGGGTAGACACTGGGGCTACTCATTATATCTGTGCAGATAGCAAGATGTTTTCCTCGTATCGGAAGGCCGTTGGCGGCGATCATCTGACAATGGGAAACTCGTCTACCTCAAGAGTGGTTGGACAAGGCATAGTGGTTCTGAATATGACATATGGAAAAATCTTACATTAAAGAATGTTTTGCATGTTCCTGATATTCGGAAGAACTTGGTCTCGGGCTCTCTTTTTAACAAGGCTAGTTTTAAGCTTGTATTTATTTCTGATAAATTTGTATTGACAAAAAACGATGTGTATATAGGAAAATGTTACCTCACCGAAGGCCTTTTCAAATTCAATGTAATGAATGTCAACCAACACAGTGCTATTAATAAAGCTACAACTTCCGCTTATATTATTGAGTCAAAAAATGTATGGCATAGGAGGTTTGGACATGTTAATTATGATACAATGCGTAAATTAATTAACATGGACCTTATACCTAAATTTGCAATTGATAGCCAACATAAGTGTGAGGCGTGTGTTGAAGCAAAAATACATAGAACATCATTTCATTCCATAGAACGAAGTCCTGAACCCTTGGAACTTGTACACACTGACGTGTGTGATATGAATATTGTGCAAACAAGAGGCAGTAAAAAGTATTTTGTCACTTTTATCGATGATAGCACAAGATTCTGTAATGTGTATTTGCTGAGGAGCAAAGATGAAGCTATTGAGAGCTTTGTACACTATAAGAACAAAGTTGAAATCAACTTTGCAAGAAAATCAAAAGAATCAGGAGTGATAGAGGTGGTGAATATGTGTCACCATTTGGTGAATGTTGTTCCAATCATAGAATTATTCACGAAACCACTACTCCTTATTCGCCTCAACAAAACGGAATTGTTGAGCGCAAAAATCAGACGTTGAAGGAAATGATGAACGCCATATTGACAAGCTCTAGTTTACCCATTGAACTTGTGGGGGAAGTCTTGCTTTCCGCAAACTACATTCTGAACAATTTTTCTCACAGAAGATTGGACAAGACACCATATGAGTTATGGAAAGGTCACGTACCTTCCTACAAATACCTAAAGGTGTGGGGGTGTCTTGCCAAAGTAATGGTTCCTAAACCTAAGAAGGTTAGAATATGATCCAAAATTGTTGATTGTCTATTCATTGGATATGCTCGCAACAGTAGTGCGTATCGATTCTTGGTACACAAGTCTGAGATTTCTGACATCAATCCGAATATGATAATTGAGTCAAAGAATGCTATATTTTTTGAAGAGACATTTCCTTGTAAGGAAAGACAAAGAACAGAGTCTCTCAAAAAAACTATTGATACTGTCAAAGACAATGATCAGGTTAATCAAGAGTCAGATCAACGTGCAAACATTGAGACAATCGAACCTAGACGTAGCAAAAGAGCTAGATCGTTTATGTCGTTTGGTCCCGAATTTCTGACATACTTGTTAAAAAATGAGCTTCAAAGCTATAAGGAATCAATGTCTTCACCAGAGGCACCTTTGTGGAAAGAGGCTATCAACAGTGAGATTGATTCCATCCTACAAAACCATACTTGGGAGTTGGTTGATCTTCCTCCAGGTTGTAAGCCACTGGGCTACAAATGGATATTCAAACGGAAGATGAAACCGGATGGATCAAAAGATAAGTACAAGGCAAGGCTTGTCATAAAAGGTTATAGACAAATAGATTTGACACATATTCACCAGTGACTCGTATCACATCGATATGAATGCTCATAGCCATAGCAGCTATATTTGGTCTTGAAATACATCAAATGGATGTAAAGACAACATTCTTGAATGGTGAATTGGATGAAGAGATTTATATGGAACAACCAGAATGCTTTAATGTTCCTGGACAAGAATAGAAGGTGTGCAAACTTGTAAAATCCTTGTACGGATTAAAGCACGCACCTAAACAATGACATGAGAAATTTGACAAAGAAATGTTGTCAAGTGGGTTCAAAACCAATGAGTGTGATAAGTGTGTGTACTCCAAATCAACTCAAAAAGGATATGTTATTGTGTGTCTCTATGTAGACGATATGCTGATAATTGGTGGTAATCATGAAATGATTCAGTCTACCAAGAATGTGTTATCCAGCAGATTTGATATGAAAGATTTAGGAGTAGCTGATGTGATCCTAAGAATTAAGATTTCTAGGATATCACACGGATATATATTATCTCAGACTCATTATATTGAGAAGATACTTGAGAAATATAACAAAAGGGATCTAAATGTGGCCAGAACTCTTCATCTATCAAAGAATATTGGCTCAAACGTATCGCAATTAGAATATTCGAGAATCATCGAAAGTCTGATGTATCTCATGAATTGCACACGACCTGATATCGCTTAAGCTGTGAACAGGCTTATCAGATATACGAGTAATCCAGGACATACCACTGGAAATCCATAGTAAGAGTTTTGAGGTATCTGAGAGAAACTTCAAAATATGGGCTACATTATACGAGATATTCAGCTGTTCTAGAGGGATACAGCGATGCTAACTAGATATCTGATACAGTGGATTCCAAATCCATGAGTGGATTTGTTTTCACACTTGGTAATGCAGCCGTGTCATGGAAATCCTCGAGGCAAACTTGTATTGCCTGGTCTACTATGGAATCAGAGTTCATAGCATTAAACAAAACAGCAGAAGAAGCATAATGGCTTCGAAATTTCCTGGAGGATATTCCTAGTTGGCCCAAACCGGTGCCAACGATAAACATACATTGTGATAGCCAATCGGCTATTGGGAGAGCCCAAAATACAATGTATAATGGTAAGTCTCGACACATACATCGGAGACATAATACCATACGTCAACTGCTCTCAAGTGGCATAATATCGATCGATTATGTTAAGTCGAAGGAAAACCTAGCGGATCCACTTACTAAAGGTTTACCTAGAGAGCAAGTTGAGAAGACATCGAGGGGAATGGGCTTGAAGCCTATAAATTAAGAATTGTCACTGTGGAAACCCAACCTAGATGACTAGAGATCCCAAGATCTAAGTTCAAAAGGGACAACTGAAACTTTGTGCAATTCAAAACAAGCACTGAAGAGTTTTGTACTCTTTCCCATTCCGATAATGACGCCGAGTGCTTTCTGTCTGTCAAGGTTAGGATAAGTTAAGGCTTTTAATGATCACTATATTAGATGGATCCTAATTGAGTTAAAGGCATATTACCTCTTCATAGTAGATCACCTATTTCAAGTAAGAAGTGAGGTCGCTTCCATGGGATTTTACAGGCTGATTTCCCCAAAGTGCTTGATGAATCCAGGACCGATGTTCATGGCCAAAATGAACACAACCGTAGAACGGGAAATGGTCGAAGTAAAGCTGTGTGTTGGCGATTGTCTTGGTTTACACCAACGACATAACAGTTCAAGACTTTGGGTCACTGGTTTGCCAAGTAAATCTGATCGTCATTTACTAGGAAAGGTTCAAGGCGAAAGCTACCTATTTCGATGCAGCTTTAGTTCACGGAAACTCTCTCAAGTGTTTGCATAAATATTTGAAGAATTGTGGGGGTTGTTGTAAATTCTTCTAATATTTAGGTAGGATGGAAGAGGGATATGTTCATTGGTTGGTACCCTTTGGGAAGGGTACCTATATGTAAGGGCATGTCCTCCAACTTAAAAAGAATATACCTCTAGGCTCCAAGGGGTGCTTGGGAGGGGTATGGAGGTTTGCACCCCAAACCAAAAAGTACCCTTAAGGCACCATTCCATGCCTTTATAAGGGAGCCTTCATGTTCTTTTCATGATATAGAATTTCCATCCGAAAATATAGTAGCAAGAGTCTCATCATTTCATTTTTTGAGTAAAGATAGAGTATTTCCACCATATTCCAAGTTCAAAAACTTGTTAATGAGTACCCATTGAACAAGTAGTATCCAAGGAATCCTGGGAGAATAATAGCCACATTGCATCCGTAGAGCACCGAGACGGAGGCTAATAAGTTCTTAAGGACAGAGAGATCTCGACTTGAATTTGTTTTCAAATTTTCCAGGTTTTTTCTTTGTGTTTCAAGTTCTAGGGTTTATGACAAAATTGGCATAGGGTTATTGTTTTCTGGTTTTGTTTGTTTGGATGCATGTTTATTTTGTTTAATGGCACTATATCACCAACAATAATCATGTAATAAACTGATCGCAAATGAATAATCTTGGCATGATTATATAAATATTATTCATTTTATAAATGTATAAATATATATATTTAGATATTGAAACACGAATACGAAGACAAATGCCCTCACTAGGGGTGTTCATAGGGTCGGGTCAACCCGCGACCCGACCCGACCTGACCCGTGCAGGTTCATAAAAAAATTTGCAAAAATTTGACCCGACCCGAATTTTTCGGGTTGCACAACGGGTTTGATCCCCTTGACCCGACCCGACCCTATACAAAATTATTATTTTTCTAAAATTTTATTATTTTTCTAAAATAGTTTTTAGTATTTTTAAAGTTTTTACTATTATTTCATTTATTTATTACTTTTTTTGTATTAAAACTTTATATATATGATATTTTTGGGATATAAAATAACTAATATTTATATTTCAAAATAATTAATTCATTTAAAAAAATTATTTTTTTTTAAATGACCCGACGACCCGATCCGAACCGAACCCGATCAGGTTCCACTTCTCCGCGACCCGACCCGCGACCCGATTTTATCTTAACCCAACCCGATCGGGTCTAACAAAATTTCAAAAAATCCGACCCGATCTGTGAACACCCCTAGCCCTCACCGTATATGTTTCACGGCCCACCAAGAATGGAAATTCAAACAAATGAACCAGACCGAAGTTACGGGCTAGAAACAAGCCAACGTTATGCTTACGGTACCAAAGAAATGAACCTGGATGCATTCACGCTTTTATTCCAAAGCAAACTTTGGTAGAACATTAAATGTCGAAGCTATTTTCTTCTTTTTATGGTGCGTGCCAACAACCTCCCTATTTATTTTATTCCTTTCCAGTGCGTCACTGCCTCTAGATTATTTGTGATCGTCCCTATCGGATTGAAAAAGTTATTAGATATTTAAGTTTAATATATAATAATTATGTTTCGATTTAAATGAATATTGTGATCGTCACTATCGGAAATGAATATTGATAATTATAATTGTTAATATTTTGAATATTATCATAATAAATAAAAATAATAAATTTTCAGGTTTCGAATGTAAAATACACATTAGCATAATTTGAATTTATTTAAGATTTTTTAATTATTTTGATCTGTTTCGAATATCTAAATTTTTTATCAGGACATAATACCTATACTAACCACATATTAATAATAAGTACCTGAAGGTGTTTTTTTTTTTTTTTTTTCTGTTTTTTTTGTTTTTGCATCCTCTTCCTGTAAGGTCATTTTTCTGTTTTGGGATCTAAGCAAAGGTGCTCGAGGCTACTCTTCGGACAGTCATGTATGATTTTGTTCCCATAGGGATCATCGTTAACGTGAATGGTGGTTAATCGGCATGTGCCGACTCTTATCGTGACTTCTCGAATCTTTAAGAATATTGAGTAGCATATAAACTCTAGAGAAGCTGGTCTCGCACGATTTTGTCCCCATATAGAGCTTTACCACGTGAATGGCGGTTATTAGACATATGCCGACTCTCAACATGGCTCTTCAGAGCTTTAGCAATATTGAGTGGTATATAAGCCTTTATGGTGATTCGAACTATTGACCTTGAAGTCCTTTATATGATTTTTAAGTCACTATATGGTACCACCTCATTTGGTACGAATTACCATAAGGGCTTATATGTTACTCAATATTTCTAAAATTTCGAGGAGCTACGATAAGAGTCGATACATGCCCAATAACCGCCACTCATATGGGTGAGACTCTCTGTGACAACAAAACCGCACGGAATCATCCGAATAACAGCCCTGAACGCCCCCTTCGAGATCCCAAAGTGAACAAATGATATCGTAGGGAGAGAGTGACAAAAAATAACATTCAGTATCATATATTATAATATGGTTTCGAATTTTACAATTTGATTTGGATATCTAACCATCACTAAAAGATAAATACACTCCCAACATTTGCTCTCATTTATTTAAAAAGAGAAAAGATTAATCGACTCCAATATTTGTTCAAATGATTACATATACCTCTTCATTTAAAAATTTAACGAAACAGATAAAAATAAGTGAAATATTATATAATAAATCAAGAAACTAAAAAAAATTTTAAAAAAAAAAATTAATAATTAAAAAAATTTGCACAAAACATTAATATATATATATATATGTTAAATATTTTTATGTCTCCTCATAGTGCCAGGCGGCAGATTCATATTAAAGTTATAGAACTAAATTAATAAACTTTTTAAATAAAAATCATATTACAATAAAAATACATATTATAATTTTATAAGAATTCTATTATAACAAGAAAATATATTATAATATCCTATTAAAATTAAAAAAATACTATTAAATTATCTATAATTAACCTATTCTCTACAATTAATTTTTTATTATTAAATTATAAAATTAAAATAATAAATCATTAATATAAGAAACTTATTACAATATAAAAACATAATCTAATATTAAAGTAAGAAACCTATTAATTAATTAATTAATATTTTAATTTAATATTATTAAATTATAAAATTAAATAAAGAAACCTATTACAATAAGAAAATATATTATAATCTCTCATTAAAATAAAATATATATGTGGCACTAAATCTCTACAATTAACCTCTATAATTAATTATTTATTATAAAATTAAAATATTTTTACAATTAATTTTTTATTAAATAAAAAACCTATTACAATAAAAATACATAGTATAATTTTATAAGAACTTTATTGTACGAGCCAAATTTAGTCCAAGGACAATTTCGACATTTTGCTTCGGACCCAATGATGAGCGCACCCCAGACTCCCCAACATAAGGATCCAGGCCCGAATTCCCACCTCAAAGAGCCAGGTCTCATAAAGTCTGAGTGGGCCCAAAGATATTTAATAAACCCATATCCAGTGAACACCAACACCATCGCCCAAACCATAACCGAATGACCATCTAGAAGCCAGTCCACATAACTCCCACGCTCATAAACACCATTCATAACCCGTTCGTTCCAGCCTACAACGGGCAAAACGTAGTAATTGCTCCTCATGAAGTCGACCGTTACCATGACCCAACAGACGAGCAATCAAAGGGCAATAAAGGCACACGTTACTGGAGCATGTAGATATAGGAAACGAGGCTCCATGAGGAAGGGACATTCAACTTCCAGCTCTCCTACTCATAGCCTAAGAATATTCTCACCGAAACTTTCATCACCTCCACCTACCACCCTCACGGCGGCCGACGAGGATCAAGGTAACATCTAACCTTGCTCCTCATTTTACGACTCTTGCACCTCATTTCCCTCACTGACTTGAGCGTCGGAGTGCCTACGGCATCCACCACACCGGTGGGTAGACCGTCCACGCTCACCCTACCTCTTTGTTTTGCAGGATCGCCAGTGCCCCCTCACGAAATCTCGATTGTAGACCTCGTGCGAAAATCAGCGTCTACACTTTGGCGCCCACCGTGGGGCCTTAGCGATTCTTAGCAAGCAAAGATCTTTCAGTCTATGGTCATTTTCAAATGCCCCTACTCGCATGGCATCACGCAACGAGCAAACACCAGATCTCATGATCACACAATTAGCCGTTTTCCAAGAACAATTACAAACATTGGAGCATATTTCTTCAACCCCCCAAAAACGCGAGGCTAAAAGTCATCCCAACAGTCCAGCCATTCGATCCAACCTCTTGGAAGCTTAAAAAATGTGGCATGTGAAAATATGCCATCAGACAACAATCCGCTAAATCAAGAAGGAAATCAACACATCATCTCAACCAACCAAGCTCAATGAGTCATCTCCACCATGCGTAAGGAAATACAGAAATTCGAATATGCCATTTCTTCAACCTACCTGGAATCATACTACCCTTGAAGAAAAATCGAGCCGGCACGTTTTCTGGTCTTAGCAGTCTCATGGACCTTCATCGGGTCTAAATGAGTGGAGACTTCAGGATCTTCACCAGGTCCAGTGGACTGGGGACAATTAGAAAGGAATGAGCTAAATGATAGCTTAGAATAGGAAAATCTTCCTCAAATATCATGAACACCCATATTCCTCATACGACAGATGAACATACTTGTTCTTCTCGAACTACATGGAACAACATTCATTGGATTCCAACAATCCTAAACTGTTTGAGGTGTGAAGATATCAATCCTCCAGATGAGAAATTCCAGACGACATGCACGAAGTTAAGCATAAGACGAAATAAAGTCTACTATTTGATTTAGCATACACCGAGAGCCCAGTCGACCAGCTCTGAGATTCTCAAATGAAGTTTATTCTTTGCTCTCGGAAGCCATCATTTGCCTCATACAATTTTGTTCAAAATAGCAATCCCACTCAACAAAGCACACTGCTTGTGACAAAGCCACCAAATGGATCACTCGCCAAAGCCTCCAAACAAACGGTAAGATTATTCTCTATTTCCACTAACCGAGTTGGCAATTTCAGCTATACAGAGTTCCCACCCGACACGACATGATCTTATCTTAATTCTGGACCATAAGAGAATGACTCCGATGACTCTACCCCAGACGACACATACAAAATCCTGGTCTTAAGCGAAGATCGCATTTGACTTGATAAGTCCAAATATCATTGAACATGCATATGTCAAAAGTCCAATTGACACCTAGTTCAATCGCTGATTTATAAATGACGCCCATCATGTGCTCCAAACAATTTAGTTTCACAGCCATGAGCAGTCCCATTCGACACGACGATGCAAAGATTCAGCACCAGATGGCATGAGTAGCTCTACTTGCAAGCTGACAAGAGAAATCCAACAAGCTCCACTAGTAGCCTAAAACCATGATTAAAAGCCCTTGTTCCACCAGCTTGTCCTACATTTCCTGGTGCTACATCCGAAACTGAAGCTGCTTCTTCCAAGTATGAAAAGAAGCACACACACCATTTCATGAGCAACCACCTTTCACCAGATGCAAAGCTGCTGAATGCTAGTCCACACGACAGTCTACTACTTTCATGCGTGCATAAGTTGTTCCCATGTGAAAGAAAGGAAACAATGAATGTCGATTGGAAGAGCCATAACCTTCAGCCCCAAACATACGGTTTGGCCGATATCATGACGTCTTCGTCTTCATCGTCGATTACTTCGTCGGCTGCAAGCTGTTCAAAGTAGACGGTTATTAAAGGAAAATATGTCATCACTTCATCGCTTCGAAAGATGATTCAGAACAGAGGTTGATGGAGTACATGTGTTCGGCGTTGAATTCGTGCTTGAGCCCACACGAGAACCCACCGACAGTTGCTAAGTTGTTCGGTAAAGAACATGTCGGGTCGACTCAGTTACTTTACGATTTTTCTCCGTTTTTCAAGCTCGGTTATATGGCTGTTAATCTCGGCATGGAAGTCAATGACCTAGCTCACTATCAATGAAGAAAGTGATGTGGATGGCTTACAACGAGAAGGAAATACATTCAGAAAAGGAACGATATGGATCCGTCCAAGCAAAGAAAAGATTATGTAGGTGATTGTCCCATTCGACACAAATTTACTGAATCGACCAACCTCAGTCCCAGTAGATAAAACACACATTGCTGCAAAATATCACCATTGGGCCCATTCAATAAAATTTGCATTATAATGTATGGCCAAAGGGTTACACTTGACATGACAGAAACGAGAGTCGAATATACAAGATAGTCAATAGACACCAAGTCATAGCATGTTGAATGAAGCTAATAAATCTTGGAAAACCATCTGTTACCCAAGACAAGAGATGCCATATTATTTCATACACTTCTATACGCATGGACAACATCTAGCCCATCCGAAAACTAGTCCATTCGACAAAGCCTCCATATGACAGATACAACTATTTATTCGTTTTTATTAAAACAACTTTCATGATCATGTACAGTCATTTGAGCTACATCCATTCAACTTGAAAATAGTATTTGACTAGTAAAATGGAGAATGTCATAACTCCCGTCAGGTTATGAGGATTTTCATAGACATTCATTAAGTTCATTCGATAGTAGTCTCCTGACCTTCATCAGGTCAGATAGAATGAAGATTCACTTGGACTTTCATCAAGTTCATTCGACCATAGCTTCATAGACCTTCTTCAGGTCTAGTATAATAAGTGATGACCCTCATATACCTTCATCTGGTCTAGACGACATTGAAGACTCCCCTGGTCCTTTGACCCGTAGTATGGGGAATATCCTGACCTTCATAAGGTTCTGTAGATCGGGGACATCCCCCATAGACTCATGTCGAGTCAAGTTTAATACATTGACCTTCTCCTGGTCCAGACGACATGTAAACTCGGTTTGGTCCCTCTTCGATACCAAACGAGTGTATGTCTTCCTGGCCTCTTCAAGTCCAGTCGACGGGAACACTCCCCAATTGCCTCGTGTTGGAGTCAAATCCATGGGCCTTCCTCTGGTCCACACGACATATAGCCTCGGTTTGGTCCATCCTCGATACCAAACGAGTGAATGTCTTCCTGGCCTCATCAAGTTCAGTCGACCGAGGACATCCCCTATGAACTCATGTCGAGTCAAGTTGTAGACATGGACTACACATGTTGTATGACTTATATCCTGAATCTTCATCTGGTTCAGTCGACCGGGGACATCCCCCATGGACTCATGTCTAGTCAAGTTGTAGACATGGACTACACATGTCGTATGACTTATATCCTGAATCTTCATCTGGTTCAGTCGACCGGGGACATCCCCCATGGACTCATGTCGAGTCAAGTGGTAGACATGGACTACACATGTCGTATGTCATATATCTTGATCTTCATCCGGTTCAGTCGACTGGGTACTTCCCCAATGGCTCTGAAAGAGTCAAGTTTATTATCCTGACCTTCATCTGGTTCAGTCGACTGGGTACTTCCCCAATGGCTCTAGTAGAGTCAAGTTCATTATCCTAACCTTCATCTGGTTCAGTCGACTGGGTACTTCCCCAATAGTCAGCTAGAGTCAAGTTCATTATCCTGACCTTCATCTGGTTCGGTCAACCGGGCACATCTCCATGTCTCTTATAGAGTCAAGTTCACGATCTTGACCTAATCTGGTTCAATCGACTGAACACATCCACGATGAATCGTGTAGAGTCAAGTTCATTACTTGACATTCGTTTGGATCAATCAATAGACAGCATCAACGTTCGGGTACATCTACACCATATGGTCTCACCCCAAGCGACACACGACAAGTACTCTCCAAGCCAATGACTCCTTGACTTAGAGAGTATGGGACAAACTGTACGGGCCAAATTTCGTCCAAGGGTATTTTTGACCTTTTACTTCGGGCCCAATGATGAGCGCACCCCAGACTCCCCAACATAAGGATCCAGGCCCGAATTGCCACCTTAAAGAGCCTGGTCTCATAAAGTCTGAGTGGGCCCAAAGATATTTAGTAAACCTATATCCAGTGAACACCAACACCATCGCCCAAACCATAACCGATGGACCATCCAGAAGCCAGTCCACATAATGCCTAGGATTATAAACACCATTCATAACCCGTTCGTTCCAGCCAATAACGGGCAAAACGCAGTAATTGCTCCTCATAAAGTTGTCCGTTACCATGACTCAATGGACGAGCAATCAAAGGGCAATAAAGGCACACGTTATTGGAGCATGTAGATATAGGAAACGAGGCTCCATGAGGAAGGGACATTCAACTTCTAGCTCTCCTACTCATAGCCTAAGAATACTCTCACCCAAACTTTCATCACCTCCCACTTACCACCCTCACGGTGGCCAACGAGGATCAAGGTAACATCTAATCTTACTCCTCCTTTTACGACTCTTGCACCTCATTTCCCTCACTGACTTGGGCGTCGGAGTGCCTACGGAATCCACCACACCGGTGGGTAGACCCTCCACGCTCACCCTACCTCTTTGTTTTGCAGGATCGCCAGTGCCCCATCACGAAATCTCGATTGTAGACCTCGTGCGAAAATCAGCGTCTACATTTATTATAATAAGATAATATATTATACTATCTTATACAATTAAAAAACACTATTAAATTATAAAATTTAATTAATAAATTTATTAAATAAGAACACTATTATAATAATAAAATATATTATACTATCTGATTATAAGTTAAACATTTTTAAGCTTTCTCATCACTTCACATGACACTTACTCTCAAAAATTAAATTTTTTATTATCTATTATAATAAGAAGTTATATTATAATCTTCTATTGAAATAAAAAAAATATATAAGTGGCACATAATCTCTGCAATTAATGTTTTTATTATTAAATTATAAAATAAAAATAAAAAATTATTAAAATAAAAAACATATTACAATATAAAAATATAATCTCATATTAAATAAGAAACCTAAATAGTAGCCGCCTACAAAACCTAAATAATTTTTTGTATTTCGAGTCTATTGCTATTTGTTCTTTTATTCTGAATTATTTTTATAAGTTTTATTTAATTCATGAATTTTTTATTATTTACTGTGTTTCAGAATACAAACTTAACTATTAGCTCTTATACAGTGAATTATAAATATTACTTGATAACTGAGAGACAAACAAATAAAGTATATGTTGGTTATTATCTAGGTCCCAAGATCAAACAAGCAATGAAAAAAATGTGTGAACACATCAAAGGAGGTAGCGGAATACTTACATTGATCGGTTATGTCGATTTGAAGACGAATCAAGCCATAAAGCCCACTGTCTTGCTCACGCCACTGTGCAGATTTGCCCACTGGTTTGAGCTAATTCGGGTCTCATTTCGAAGCTCCAAACTCCGTCGGATGAGTCCCGCCTCATGGGTGAACCTCCCTAACACCTTCGCAATAATCGTAAGTGTGCTAGCACTTGGATTTGTCCATGAAAAATCCACTCATTGCCTCCCCAAAGCTCACACCTGTGAACTGTGCAGTGAAGAGAAGAGAAGCCCCAAGGGCGTGAGAGAGAAGGAAGAAAAGCTAAAAGGTGTAAATGGATTAATTGTCTAAATGATTTACAAGAATGACTTATATATTTTTTCAAAAAATAATAAGCCTTTTCCATTTATTTTATCCAATAAAATCTATGTAAATCAATTACACATCCATCAAGGTTACTATTCCACCCACTTGCATCACTATTCACATGTCACTTTAATAAAGTGATGTGATGCAAGTCAATCCATCAATCCACCCATCAATCAATCAATCAATCAATCACTCAAAGCGACTTTTGATTTGTTGCTTGATGTGACGATTGATTTGACGCTTGATGCGACTTGCGTTGCCGCACTCGAATTCGAAATACGAATGCGCTCGCAATCATACTCGGGCTCGGGTTCGCTAATTCTCAATTAGCGAATTTTCCGTTGCGTCGTAATTAAATGATTACGCCTAGCGAATTCACTATTCACGTCGCTAACGAATTAATTCTAATTAATTTGTTCGCCCGAATTAAAATCTAATTTTAATTCCGCGTCGAAATCTAATTTCGTTTAATATATCGAATATATTAATTCATCGATTAATTCCAAATTAATCATTATCTCTCTCTAAACGATATTTTATCCTAGATAAAATATCTCCGTAATTAATCCTAGATTAATTTTCTCTTTCTTCTATATAATCCCAGATTATTAATGAGTGCGAGTTATGCGTCATCGGTGCATTATCGGGAAGCGACCCATGAGATCTCCGGATACATTGGCAGTAAATACGGTCGTCGGTGTATCCGAATCACGTACGTACCAAGTACTACGTTCTACCGATTTACGAGACAAGTTCGACTCCTAGCAAAGCACCAAGTCTATCCAATTCTCCGGACATATCCATTTAAGAATATTAAGATCTGTATCAAGCGTAGTATACCATTGTATTGTGTATATCGGCCCAGTATCGGATAGTCACGTGCTAGGGCTGGGGCTGGATAAGTGTCTGTCCCGTCCGAAACACATATCGGATGTCTGGTAACATAGTCTCTATAATCGGATATTCATGACCTGGTCATAATATTCCGATTGGATGCGCATCACTCAAGAGCACTAGTACCGTATCCTGCGTGACATCATCTCCACTATGACTGAAGTGATACTTCCGTCTCGACATCACACCCAATACACTACGACTCTCTGATAAACCCAGAAGTGGTGTACGCCGAACCGGTTAAAGCCCTGTACCACCAAGACCAAAGTCTATCGATTATCGTAAGTATTAGCGATGTAAGTCTCAGGTTAAGACTATACACACCTACCTTGAATTCGGCCTCCTATAGACACATAGTCATAATACCAATGGGATTCCGAGGGGTCTATCCAGAGCGAAGCTGTTTCCCGTACCATCGGTGAAACACGACCTCCTATCGCACTTGCATAAGTATCTGATACTTATATATATGAGAACTATGCCGTTGTGCCCTCACAACGCACACAAGTGCAATACTAGCCTATTCCGCATTATCGATGTCCAGTCTCGATAATACTCTGGCTAGGGATATTTAATGATTAATCCTTCGGGGATTGATACTGTCTCATATCATTCTCAATCCAGGAACTAATCATAGGGACCTCTCTTCATTTATATATCTATGGTGATCTAATCACAAATGATGAGAGTGCAATTTCCTTGTCACATAGTTAATTTGCTACAACAACACAATGATCTGTGCAATTAGTGACGCTATGGGTCATTTTGTCCAACAATCTCCCACTTGGCACATAGCCAGTCACTCAAGTGTCCCACACCCGAACTATGTACGGTTCGCTCAAATTGTTGAGGAAAGGTTTTCGTCAACGGATTTGTTTGATTATCGTTTGACGCGATTTATAAGATCATCACATCGCCACGATGTATGATCCGAACGAATCAGATGATATAGAAGTATATATCTGGATCGTTGATGAGACCTTTAATTCCTTTGCATGTGCTGACGCCTAGCTCAGCTGCTAACAGAACTATATCTAATCTAATTAGATTTATTTTCGATCCAAATGGCTTCTATTGCTGCCTCAGCTGCAGCAATAATCCGCATTTGTTGTTTATTCGGCAACGGTTATCTTGCTCGGAATATTTCTAGCTCACTGTCCCAGTGTTCAAACTTAATAGTACCGTATTATTTAATTGTTTGGAAACTTGCAGCAGTGATCCCAGTCACTACAAGTTCTCCTTCTCCATAGTTTAAGATATCATCTTTAGTTCTCTGAGATACTAACAGATGTTCTTAACTTCAATCCAGTGACTGTCACTTGGATTGACCCGATTGTGACTCCATATGCTCGAAGCGTATGAGACACCAAATCAAGTACATTTTAAATGTACAATTTCCCAGAGAGTGTTAACAACTCCAAATCTATCCCAGTAGATCTTTATTCCTTGAATAAAGGTTGTTACTCCCCAGAATTCTACAGAGAATTTCTATTGAAAGCCAAGCTTTCATCAATTGATTTATTAGGAATTTCACTGTCAGTGCGCTCTCCCACTAACCTCCTTATATACACAAGAATTATTTCGTTTTGATTCAAATCATAAACCATTATGATTATTTCAAAACGACAGTTTCAAGAACCTTATGCTTGCATTAATCCAAACATGGATCGAATAACCTGCAAACCTTGTTTGTCGGTTATACAAAATCGTCAGGATGTTGTAAACATCCTCCAAAAGGTTTCATTTTCAGGAAAGCAATTTTGATCTGTAACTGACACATTTCATAAATGAAATATACAGTTATCTACAAGCATCTTCAAAATGGATTTACCATGGCAACAGGTAAAAGGTTGAATCGTTATTAACACAATGTTGATAACGATACCTTTTCGTCAAAAGCCCAGCTTTGTACGTTGGTATGTTGTCTTCCATGTATGTCTTCCTTGAAGACGTTTAATGTACCAATAGGCACAATGCCTTGTGGTACAACAACTAGTATCCAAAATAGTTGTTATACATGGAATCCATTTCGGACTCATGGCATTTTGCCATAATAGGGAGTCGATACCTCGTATCACTTCCTCAAAACGTAGTCGGTGGATATACCTTCATAAGATTGACATCTTTATGAGGTTAGATCAGAAACCCATACGCTAGGTTGTTTTCTGACTCTATCCGATCTACGAAGTTCTTGTGTATTTGAAGATTAATGGTATAGATTCATCATAGATGAGCTATTTGTGTTCCATTAAGGACTTCATGCCTTGAACAGTATTACTCCGATTTTCATCAAGTATCACTATCCTCCCACTGACCACTGCATATCGGTATTCCTCTCAGGAAAAATGCATGGTGAGCAACAATCACATTGTTCTCATGTGAGATTTATAAGTACTATACTTATGGTTTCCCTTAGGATAACCTATATTGGCACTTATCCAATTTGGGTCCTTAGTTTGGTATCATCCAAACGTTATGCCTGGCATACCCAAATTATCAGGAATGAGAAACCTCGTTTCTTCCCTGTTCATATCCTACATGACATCTGTCAAACAGATTTATATGGAACCTTATTCTAAATAAGTTTTGCACTGTTAATACATATCCTATTGAAGGAAACAGTAGCTCTCAGAGCGACTGATAAACCTTATCATGTCCAACAAAATCGGTTTTTAGTTCGGACACACCATCTAACTGACGTGTCTCGGGAGGAGTCCTCATATGAAAGAATACCGTACTCTTTAATGTACGTATGAAACTTACTGCTTAAGTATTTTCCATTACGGTCTTACCGTGGCGGAATAATACTATACCCGATCTGTTTATTTACTTCATGTCGAAACTTTAAAGTTTCCGATTTGTGTTCTTCAAAAGAAACACATAACCATAACGTGATGCCACATCCGTTAAGGTCACGAAATATTCATGTTCACATCTAGTCTAGCTAGATATGGGCCCACTAACTTCACCATGAATATGGCTAACAGATCGGTGGCCCTTATACTATTACCAAGTAAATAGTATTTTAGGTACTTTACCTAATAAACTAGATTCGCAGACCTTATTTGAATAGTCAAATCAGTCCTAGTACCCACTCTTCAAAAGTGTGGATATACGAGTCTCGTTTAATTGTGTCCTAGACAACAATGCCACAAATAAGTCTCTATTGATCAAATCAATTTGAGCTATTTATTTGTCATTTTTTATATGTTTGAGATTTTATTATATTCAAAATATAAATTCTGTTATTCACATCTAATGTGTTTATCTCAGTATCATCTTTATATAATAAAACACTTTAGTGTTCTAGAATATAAAGGTTTATCCGCAACGGATTAAACACTGATATAGAGATAATGTCTCTAGTCAAACTAGTTACATTATAACAGTTCCTAATTTAAGTACATACCCAAAGGGTAGTTCCTAAACTTAGGTATCTACGGTCGAAACAGCGACTTTCGTCCCGTTTCCGATTCGCAGAGAAATCTCGGCTTGAAGTCAGTATCCTGCTCATAGCGGATTCTGAACATCAATACATATATTTTATGTACCACACTAAGTATTTAAAATCCAATTTCAATACTAGTAGTGAACATAACTTTGACAAATATTTTTAAAGTTAGAGCCTCGCCCTTTCTTTAATTCCTTCGTGTCTTCCATATCCAAATGGTAGTCACTTTGGGATATGTCAATTATCCTTTTCAATGTTTCACAAACCTTTGTCCAAGCCTTGGGTTTTGGAATATCGAAACGATGTGCACCTTTTGCTACATGCCCAATTGCAAACTTTGACTTTTCTCCATTAGAATAGTCAATTAATTCTCTAAGAATTATAAATTGCAATTTTAATACTTTTTAAATCTAAAGATAGATTTATTTCAAGTATGTTAAATTAAGCACTAAAGTCATCATCACATAAATCTTCCAAATTTTATGCTCTACTATTTGCTTAATTATGGGCTTAGATATAACAAGTTATTTTATCCAATAAAGTAACCTATTATTAATTCCCAATGAAAATTAAATCATTTAAAACATTTAATCCAAGGATTATATATTTTAAATATTCAACTTTTCAATTCTTTCTTGATTTCAATAGTCCAACTATTTAATCAATTTAATAAGGTACTATTCATTATAATGATTACAATAATTCAATTATTTAATCAACTATAATTTTAATTCAATTATATTGATTACTGTAATCCAATTATAAAATCAACTATATATCGAATGAGTTTGTATATAGTCCAACTATATATATATTTAAAACAACATAAATTATTAGTCCAACTAATACTTTTGATTATATGACGAGTAAAATATAGATGAGCGCGTTTAGCGAGTATTCGAACGAATGTTGCAAATTCAATACTTGCCTCCCACTATTTTTCGTCGAGCCTCTAACCCTCTGTCGAGTATTCGGGAAACCGTGTTTCCTAGTGGGTTAGGATCCCGTTAAATATCACACAATCTGACTTTGGCCAACAAATTGTAT